>JBBBDQ010000705.1:2122500-2152500 GCA_037127315.1 Ascarosepion bandense | reverse complement strand
TCAATTCTTTGTGGTGCATTTTGTTGAACGCATGGCACCGTACTTTCTAACGTTTAAATTTTCTTTGTTACGAAAATTCAAAATACGAAAAGACAGTCTCAACTTTAGAAGATACGATGCCATTTTTTTCCTATAGAAAAAGAAAAATTATGATTGCTCAAAGACGATATTAAACCATAACAGAATAGAGGGATTATTATTTACAAACTTTGTAAAAAATAAACCAGTCAATAAAAAATCTAATTTTAATACAATGCCATGGCACTAAACGTGTTAAAGAGACTTCTTTTAAAGACGAATCTAGCAGACACTTTTGCCAATCAAAAATGACAGAATCTAATTCGGTATCATTTTTTAATGACTCTCTGAAGAACTGATTGGAATAAAATATAAACAATATTTCAGCCAATCAGAATTAACATGATCTGAATTCTTGTTTTTAATTTACCCGACAAGTGACAAATTATCGTCAGCTTTTCTACCAATCAAAAGAGATTGAGTCTCTTTCCATATAGCTTTATATAAATTTTATTCCCTTAATGAAATAAACTAATTGAATTGAAAGACGATGAAGAGTTGATATTTCTATCAATTAAAAATGATATAATCTAATTTGATGTCACTGTGAATATAATGAGAAAAAGAAAATAATTTATTTTCAATTCTTTTTGATTCCTTCTGTAACATTAATAGATATCAGTGCAACATTTGTGTTGATGAAGGACCACCTGTTGATGACAAACGCAAATAATATTTATCTAAACTTATTGATAAATGGAACTTTGTGTGTGTGTGTGTGTGTGTCCGTCCGTTACCTATAGACTTCGAAACGGCTGAACCGATTTTCTTGAAAATTTACGCAGTTGTACTATAAGCGTCTGCGAGTGTTCTTAGCTAGGTTTTGTGTCGAGGTACCCCCGATAAATATCGATAATCGAAAAAATCGGGTTATAGAAGGAATGGTCCGATTTTAGTCAAATTTGATACACTCACAGACAAAGACAGAAGAAAAGATATTCAGAAATTTCAAGGTTGCAGTTCTTACAATAATTCAGAAAATCGAATATATATATATATATATATATATATATATGTAGGGTAAGATGTTTGTGTGTGTGTCTGTTTATCTGTCTGTATGTCTTTTATACAAATCCACAATCTTTATCCGATTCTCACAACTTCACACAAACATTCTTTAGGCTTCAGGATCATAGATTAGTTTTAAAGCTTTGATTACACCCGAGCAACGCCGGGTTATATTGCTAGTGATAGTATAAGAAACAACTAAAAAGCATTTTTTTTTCTAATCGTGTCGCCCCAAGCAAGGCATTTTACTGCCACTGTTGAGCAGGAGTTTATATAGGAGGAAAGTTATGAGAAAGAGTGACAGGTTATAGGGGGTGTCAGGTAGGAGAAGCTCAAGAATACTGATGAGAGTGGAGTGGACGAGGAAAGGAGCATGAGAATGAGAGAGAGAGAGAGAGAGAGATGCAGTTTAGTGAGATAGGTAATGACTGTTGACTTTACATTTACATATGTCTTAAATATGTCGAGAGATAGATAAAAAAGACTGTAGATAGATGGATAGATATGAACAGACTGAGATAGATAGATAGATAGATAGATAGATAGATAGATAGATAGATGTCTTTTTCTAATCATATCGCACAAGCAAGGCATTTTACTGCCACTGTTGAGCAGGGGTTTATATAGGAGGAAAGTTATGAGAAAGAGTGACAGGTTATAGGGGGTGTCAGGTAGGAGAAGGATGAGAATACTGATGAGAGTGGAGTGGACGAAGAAAAAAGCATGAGAGAGAGACAGAGAGAGACTATTCAGTTTAGTGAGATAGGAGATGACTATTGACTTTACATTTAAATGTGTCTTAAATATGTCGAGAGATAGGTAAAACAGACTGTAGATAGATAGATAGATAGATAGATAGATAGATAGATAGATAGATATCTTTCTACAATCATATCGCCCCAAGCAAGGCATTTTACTACCATTGTTGTGGAGGGGGTTACATAAGAGGAATGTTATGAGAAAGAATGACAGATTACAGGGGGTTCAGAAAGTGGGTAAGAGAAGGATGAGACTACTGATGAGAGTGGAGTGGATGAAGAAAAAGCATGAGAGAAAGGGAGGGTTAGGGTTAGTGAGATAGAAGATGACTATTGACTTTATATTTAAATTCTTAAAGATTGTCGCTGTCGGGAAAGCAGGTAAACAGAAGCGAATTTAACAGGCGGGAAGTGCGAGAGACGAAGCTAGTGGAGTAGAATTTGCGTTTACAATTTATTTGTTTCACACTAAAAGGGTGGGACCTAGTTTTTAATCTTGTGGCTCGAGCAAATTCATGTATGTGTCGTACCAGTGAGCTAGGTTAATCTCAGCAGAAGCCATGAAAGTATTTGTACAAGACACACAGGGAAGTCACATTGCGCCGGTGAGAAAGTGACTGTATTCGAACTGCCAAGTCGGGATGGAGCACATTACAGATTCTCCTTTGAATTTTATCAAGGACCCCTAGGTTGATAGTAGAAGCACCCGACCAGATATGGCAGCAGTATTCAATGCACGGGTGGATGCTAAGTCGGGATCTATCACATTACAGATTCTCCGTTGGATTGTGTCAAGGACACCTAGGTGGATAGCAGGAGCACCCGACCAGTTATGGCAAAGGTTCTTAATGAAAGGGTGGATGCTAAGTCGGGATCTATGACATTACAGATTCTCCGTTGGATTTCGTCAAGGACACCTAGGTGGATAGCAGAGTGGGTAGGGGCGAATGTCTGCGGTGGTTAATAGATAACAGCTTCATTTTGGAAACATTGAAATTTATAGATCTAACATGTTTCGGTTTTATTAAAGTTTCCTCAGAGAATGAAGTATGCAGAAGAAAAAAAAAAGAAAGAATATTTTTTTCTTTTATGTTTGTTTTCCTTTGTCTAAGCAAAACCTCTGCCCAACTCTCTTTTCAAGCAGCGTTTATATGTATAAAACATTTTCTGCATTTGTATCATAATTCTTCAAGATGACCCGTTAAAAAAAAAAGCGGCAAATTTATTATCACTGTTTTATTTTTCAGGAATAATTGACCTTGAATAACTTTCAATAAATTTCTTGAATATTCATGACGTTGAATAATCATTCGACTTTAGCGTAATTACTTCACTCAGATTGATTCTTTCATGATGAGTTCGGAAAGAGGTTGAAAGTATTAGTGTACCTTCAGAAATGAATGAAAATAACATGTCAACGTTTCAGGTTATTTCTGATATCTTTTGATTGTAAGACGCGAAAGATTATCCATAAGTATGAACGGATTTTATTAAAATTAATCAAACATAATCTTTGAAATTTATTTACTCTGACACACACACACGCGCATATATATATATATATATATATATATATATATATATATATATATATATATATATATTACAATACACCATCAGCGTCAGTCTCTTTAATGTTTAAGATGTAGCACACTCAATTGCCACTAATTTTCTCTTCATATACCGTCAATCCCTGGTATTGAGAACTTGAAACCATACATACAACATGCCATCAAACCATACTTTTATCATATATACAGTATTGTGCAAAAGTATTAGAACAAGAGCTATTTTATCTTTTAAGAAGCATCAAAATGAAGTTGAAAATCACCCCTGTCCGAACATTTTTGCACATTACCTGTATTGTGCAAAAGTATTAGGACAGGGGTGATTTTCCTAAAAACCTTACTGAAATTCAAAGACAGGGTGAAAAGCCAAGTAAATTGCTAATAAATATTGATTATTTAAAACTAGGTGGAAAAGAAATGTATTAAAAAGAAGTTATATTTATTTTTTTCCTATTTTCTATTAAACAAGTTATTTTGAAACTAGTCATTATTCTATTATCCTTGGATATGACTGACTTTTTTTATCCCCCCCTCTCGAATTAATAAATCTAATTTTACTTCGCAAGACACACTTTGGGAAGAAATACAAGCAGCTTGGCAGGAGATACCATTAGATACATTGAAGAAGCTTGTGATGTCAATGCCTGACAGAATGAAGGCTGTGATCAAAGCAAAAGGCTTTTATACTAAATATTAAATTTATTTTGTAACAAGTATTTTTTCTTGTTAAAGCATTTGTTGAGTAAATCAAATAAAATTACTTTAATTAAATTGCTTATTTTCTGTCAATATGCTTCATAAAAGATAAAATAGCTTTGGATCCCTTTGAGGAGTCGTCGATTACTGTGCTAAATCGGAGTCACAAGTCATCGTTACCGAGGGTTTGAGCGTCCTGCCTTTGTTCAGACTGTTCTTCACGCTAGATGACAGGTACTCTCCCAGAAACGACGCGATTCACCGAGCTAATGTATTTCGATTGTTATTTATGGTCATCCTCAGTTATTACAACGCATTTTTCCTCGCATACAATTTTTTCTTTCTCACAGGTCAATAATAAATTTTAGTTAAGTCACATAATATTTACTTTTGTTTTGGGTATACTAGCAGTGTAGCCCGGCGTTGCTCGGGTGTAATGAAAGCTTTAAAACTAATCCATGGTCCTGGAGCTCAAACTTTTTGGACGTTGGCACGAAAGACTAAAAAGCAATAGTTGTTTCCAGTTAAAGCGAAACCGTAGACTGAAAGAAAAATGAATGGATGTAAGTCAAATTTTGATTTCCTCGTATCGATATCAAATAAGTTTTTTTCGTCGTAAACTGAATTTTGAAGGCTAAATAAGTCCTCTGAGTAAATGGTATCATGGCTGAGGCTAAGAACTACAATTATACCTACTTAGAGCCAAACCCGAAACAAAAACTAAAATAAAAGGGCTGAAAAAAATACAGACATACAGGCAGATAAACTGACACACACAAAACATCTTGCGTTTTATATATATATATATATATATATATATATATATATATATATATATTATTGATTTTCTGCACCAGTGTAAGAAATGTAACCTTAACATTTCTGAATATCGTTTCTTATGTCTTTGTCTATGAGTGTATCAAATTTCATTAAAATCGGATCACTCCTTCTATAACCCGATTTTTTCGATTATCGATTTTCGATATTTATCGGGGGTACCTCGACACAAAACCTACCTAAGAACACTCGCAGACGCTTATAGTACAACTGTATAAATTTTCAAGAAAATCGGTTCAGCCGTTTGGGAGTCTATATCTAACGGACACATACACACACAGACACACACACATACACACACACAGAGATAAAGTTCCATTTATAAATAAGTTTAGATTATCAGTCAGTTAAGTTCCATACGTGATACGCTTATTGGTGATCATGCCTTTTTCGATTCATGACTGACGAGGCAGAAGATATTCCCGCTGTGGTATTTCTGTGGTAGACTGGTTGCCAAGCAAGGCTATAGAACTTATAGAAGGGAAAATAGATGGGTTAATACATTTCCCAAGGGGATTTGCACA
The DNA here is from genome assembly GCA_037127315.1 of Ascarosepion bandense. Taxonomy (NCBI): domain Eukaryota; kingdom Metazoa; phylum Mollusca; class Cephalopoda; order Sepiida; family Sepiidae; genus Ascarosepion; species Ascarosepion bandense. The sequence continues at coordinate 2,147,031 of JBBBDQ010000705.1, read as the reverse complement.
TGGGTGAATGCAAAGAATTCAACTGGAGTTCGAACTCAGCTCTCTGATTTCTCATTCCGAGCGATATCCATTACATGACAAGCCACACACGAACATGTAAGCCTGAGGAAAGGTTGCAATGAATTTGTAGATAGACACGTTTAGCTTCTATAATGACATTCAAAAGAGAGTTCAAATATATAAAAATGCACACAATAAAGACATTATTATATTTCTGCGTACCTGACAGGTGTTACAAATTGAATATAGAACCTTCGATCACAATAGCAAATTTATGAAAAGTGAAAATATACCGAATATGCCAAGGGAGAGGCAAAGATATTCAATATGTTAGCTATAAATGTAATTTATTGTTTAATGTGACCACAAAACCACAGTCGGAAAGGAAATACATACATTCATTCATATATACATATATTTAGTGTATATCATGAAATAATTTTCTAAACATATACTGTTGAATATAAGAGACAATGAATGTCTATTATGTTTAATCATGAGCCGTTCTAAACGTCGTATTTTGGCTTTAATTTCAGTTGAAAATAAAGACAAAAATTCTCCAACATTTGGATAATTTTTTATTAATTTGGTCCTAACCTTTCGACTCACATGAGCCATCTTCAGAGAGGTTATTAAGACGGTAATACAATCACATCCCCCATCACCGACGATTTTATTTTGTGTTGACATAAAACTCCGCTAGGCAACGGCAATAGTTACCAAAAATAACAAACGCAGTTCGCAAATTTGCAATGCGGTTCTATGACGTCACACCGCGTGATAGCGCGAAATGACAACAGAACCATGTATTCAAATGCAATGTAACGTGTTATGTCCGGATTTAAAGGTGATTTTATTAAGTGTGGGTTGTTTGGATTTAATGTACATGGCCTCCAATATCTGAAGGTTCTTTTTACTGTGTGTATGAGTGGGGATTATTGTATTGTTGACCAAAATCTGTCTGATATTACCGACATCTTTGTTTTTCAGAGAAATTTTGTTTAATTGCACTCTGATGAGAAATATGACATGTAAGTCTACGGGAGAGCGTGGTTGTAGTAAAACCAATATATGTACTGGGTTTTCTATTAGTCCCAGAGATACAATCTCTGAATGGGCATATAAATTGGTACACTACAGTGGTTTTTGTAGAGAATTTAGTTTAGTGTTTATAGGTTAATTAAAGACTATGAGGTCAATTGTTTTAAACTTTTTATAATATATAATGAGTTTAATTTGATTATTACTTTCGACTGGTTTAACATTTCTACGTATTATGTTTTTGAGAGTTTTTTCATCTTGTTTATAATTATTATGTATTTGTTTGCAATAGTATAAGTTAATAGTGTTATGTTTATTTTGATGTAAACCATTATTATTAATATTATCATTATTGTTAGAGCTATTGTTAATTTTGTTGAGATACATTTTAATTTGTTGATCAATAACGGAGTTAGGAAATCCATTATTGACTAGTGTTTGATTCATGTTTTGTAATTCTTTATAAAATATAGATTTGGAAGGACATATCATTTATGTGCGTTGAATTAAGTTTTTTTATAACAGCTAAATTATATCGTTGGGGCATTCACTATTATAATTAAGAAGACACGAATTTATGCTAGTTGGTTTCCTATATAGAAGAAGTAGTAAATTTATGTGTGCTAGAATCAATGAATACATCAAGGAATGGGATTTTGTTATTAATATTAAGTTCTAATGTAATAATAATAATAATAATAATATAATAATAATAATAATAATAATAATAATAATAATAATAATAATAATATCTATGTAATGCTGGGGATGATAGGGAAGATAGAAAAACATGAAATGGAGCCATAACAACACGCCACTACCTGCCTTAGGTCTCCCCGCAGACTTGGTTGGTAGTGAGACCAAAGCAGAAATCGAAATATGATGAAAAATGACATAATAATAATATTTATATATATCGTCATCCTGCAGGCAGATCTGTTTCGCTGTCTCACAGCTCATCAGTACAGTTCCATATTACGATGAATATATAAACGGATCCCTCACTTTGTGGTCACAGCAGTTTCAATACATTTATATTCCTGAAATTCAAAAGCACAAGGCTGCATTCCAAAAGTTGAGCAAAGTATTAAGAAACAGGACAATTTCACTAGAAACAAAGAAGAGAGTACTGGATTGCTATATGATGTCAGTTCTTCAATATGGCAGTGAATGTTGGACAATATCAACGAAGATGATAGAAAAAATTGAAGCAACTGAAATGTGGTTCTACAGAAGGATGCTGCAGATTTCATGGACCGATCATCTGACCAATGATGTGGTTTTAGAAATTATGGAAACGAAATAGAAATTATTAGTGAGCAGCAAGAAGAGAGAGCTGAAGTTCCTGGGACATGCAATGAAGAAAGAGGATTTGGAGAACCTGTTACTAACAGACCAGATAGATAGAAAACGAGACAGAGGAAAGCAGTGGATAACATATTTGAAGGACCTGACGGAACCTGACTGGTGGATGACGGAACGAGGGTTGAAAGCGTGCTAAGAGCCACCAGCTATATGGAGATGTGGAAAGCCATGATCGCCTCCGTCCTGAAAACACATTGCACATAGAAGAATATATATGTCAACTGTTCATAAGAAATTATAATATGGATATTAAGTGGGGGATCAATTCTATATTATAATAAATATATAAACTGATCCCTCATATTGAGACCATGCTCGTCTCTATACATTTATATTCTAGATTTATGGGCTTGAGCAGGTGGATGACAGAACCGTGGTTGCGTGGAGTAACAGGAGAAAGCGTGCTAAGAGCCACCAGGGATAGGGAGACGTTGAAAGCCATGATCACCTACGTCCTGAACAGACAGTGCACATAGAAGAAGAATATATATGCCAACTATTTATAAGAAATTATAATGTGGATGTTAAGTGGGGGATCAACTCTATATTATAATCAATATATAAACGGTTCCATCATTTTGTGATCATGCTAGTTTCTATACATATATATTCTAGATTTATAGGCTTGAGCATGTGGATGACGGAACGGGGGTTGCGTGGAATAACAGGAGAAATCGTGCTAAGAGCCATTAGGGATAGGGAGATGTGGAAAGCCATGATTGCCTACGTCCTGAAAGGACAGGGCACATTGAAGAAGAATATATATGGCAACTGTTTATAAGAAATTATAATGTGGAGATAAAGTGGGGGATCAAATCTATATTATAATCAATATGTAGACTGATCCCTCATTTTGTGGCCATTCTAATCTCTATACATTTATATTCTAGATTTATGAGCTTGAGCAGGTGGATGACAGTATGGAGGTTGCGTGGAATAACAGGAGAAATCCTGCTAAGAGCCACTGGGGATAGGGAGATGTGGAAAGCCATAATCGCCTATGTCCTGAAAGGACACGGCACATAAAAGAAGTAGAAGAGTAACTATATATGTGAACATTATTATTATCGATTCTATCAGCTGAGTTATTTTTACGAAAATGCCAGTCGTTTGCTAACACTGATGGCCACTTTTCATAATTGACTTCTTTAAGCAAGAACAGGCATAGTTTGTCGACAGAAGATAAAAAATAAACGTTGACCGGCTCCTGAGACATTAAACATTTACAATAGGTGATTGTCTTAGCAATAACAGGCAAGGTATTGTTGAGAAAAGTATATTTATCGCTTACAGGATTCAGAAGCGAAAAAAATGTGGTGAGTGAGGACATTTTTTTGTGCTAGAGTGAGTACCCTGGGTGGGAAGTGGAGTCTACGTCGGTCAAATTGGTTTGACGTGAACAGGAGGAGGTGAAAGAGGGGGTCTATGAATAAGAACTTGTGTACTTCTGAAAGTGAGGAATATAAAACTGAATATTCGTTATATCAGCAAGCTTGGACATGTCTATAAGAATCTTGCCCGAACAGAGAGCGAGAGAGAGAGAGAAAGAGTTTGTGTGTGTGCATGTGTGTCTGCGAGAGAGAGAATGAGGAAGAAAGAAAAAAGAAAAAAAGAAGAACTGTAAATGAAAGAACAAGAGAGGAAATGAAAAATATTAATCATCTACCACGTACATGAATTTGCTCAAGCCACTAGATTAGCAGATAGGTCCCACCCTTTTACTGTGAAACCAATAAATTGTAAACGCAAATTCTACTCCAGCAGCTTTTTTCTCGCACTTCCCGCCTGTGGAATTCCCTTCCGTTTACTTGCTTTCCCGACGGCTACAATCTCAAAGAGTTGAAATGTAAAGTCAATAGTCATCTCCTATCTCACTAACTTGCGTCCTCTCTCTCTCTCTCTCATCAGTATTCTCATCCTTCTCTTACCCACTTCCTGACACCCCCTGCAACCGGTCACTCTTTCTCATAACTTATCTTCTATGTAACCCCCTGCTCAACAGTGGCAGTAAAATGCCTTGACTGGGGCGATATGATTATAAAAAAAAATCTATACTATTATAATGTGGATATGAAGTGGGGGATCAATTCTCCATTACAATCAGTATATAATCTGATCACTCACTTTATGGCCACAGTCATCTTTCTCTTACCCACTTCCTGACACCCCCTATAACCTGTCACTCTTTCACATATCATTCCTGGTTACTCTTTCCTCTTCTCGTTCATTATTAATGTTTCTGTTTCTCATTCTTCTACACCCTGTAATCGCTTGTGTCTTAGTGTCTTTATTGCCTTGCATGGGGGTGATACGAATTAAAAATAAAATTTAAATGCAATGTCAATCTCTATCTACTGTCCTCCTGATTACTCTTTCCTCTTCCCGCTCATTATTAATGTTTCTGTTTCTAATTCTTCGACACCGTGTAACTCCTTGCGTCTTATTGGCTTTACTGCCTTGTGTGGGAGTGATATCTTAAAAAAAAAAGAAATATATACAGAGAATGAAGATGACATGCATTGTGGTGCAGTGGATATCGGCTAGGAACAAGAAATCAGCGAGCTAAGTTCGAATTCCAGTTACATTCTTTGAGTAAGTATCCTTCTCCCTCCAGCTATGGGTTAAATAGCAAGACAGATTGGGTTTTATAAAATTGGTTAGCAACCAGTCTACTGCAGAAAGTAATGGCAACCTACTGCGTGAAAAATCCTCTGCTCAGTCAGTCATGTTTCTTTTAAGCGGGTATCATGTATAGCCCTTAACTGACTGAGTTCGAACGCTCACCGGGTACAACTTTTTCATGAACTTGGTGCTTTAGCTTGGCTTCAACTTCTCCTGCAATAAGCTAGTAGATTAAAGCGATGGTTCGTGAATTTGGTAACGTAGAAAAATAGAAAAGGTAGCCCAAAATGTCAAATACAGGAGGGACATACTAAAATCAAGTAGGTACAAAAATTTAAATACCTGGAAAGTGTTCTAACAGAAGACGGAAATTGCGACACAGAGATCCAAAAACGTATTGCCATGCCGAAAGACGCGTTCTAGAAGCTGAGTAAAGTATTAAAACACAGGAAACTTTCACTAGAAACAAAGAAGAGACGACTGGATTGCTATGTGATGTCAGTTCTTCAATATGGCAGTGAATGCTGGACAATATCATCAAAGATGAAGGAAAAACTTGAAACAACTGAAATGTGGTTCTACAGAAGCATACTGGATATAAAGTGGGGAATCAATTCCATATTACAATCAATATATAAACTGACCCCTCATTTTTTGGTCACAGCTGTTTTTATCCATTTATATTCCTGAGATCAAAAAGCACAGGGATGTATTCCAGAAGTTGAGCAAAGTATTAAGAAACAGGACAATTTCGATAGAAACAAAGAAGTGAGTACTGGATTGCTATGTGGTGTCAGTTCTTCAATATGGCAGTGAATGCTGGACAATATCAACAAAGATGAAAGGAAAACTTGAAGCAACTGAAATGTGGTTCTACAGAAGGATGCTGCGAATATCATGAATCGAGCATGAGAGCAATGATGAGGTTTTGGAAACGATGGAAACGAAAAGAAAATTAATACTAAGCATCAGGAAGAGACAATTGAAGTTCCTGAGATATGCAGTAAGGAAAGAGGACTCGGAGAACCTGACACTAACAGGGCAGATAGAGGGAAAAAGAGACAAGGGAAAACAGCGGATAACATATTTGAAGCAGGTAGATGTCCGAACGAGGGCTGCGTGCTATAACAGGAGACAGCGGGCTAAGAGCCACCAGGAATAGGGAGATGTGGAAAGCCATGATCGCCTACGTCCTGAAAGGACAGAGCACATAGAAGAAGAATATATATGCCAACTGTTTATAAGAAATTATGATGTGGGAATCAAGTGGGGGATCAATTTTATATTATAGTCAGTATATAAACTGATCCCTCATTTTGTGGCCATGCTAGTTATTCATTTATATTATAGATTTATAGTTTTGAGCATGTGGATGACAGAACGGGGGTTGCGTGCTGTAACAGGAGAAAGCGTGCTAAGAGTCACCAGGAATAGGGAGATGTGGAGAGCCATAACCGATTACGTCCTGAAAGGACAGGGCACATAAAAAAGAATTGTAATTGTGAGTTCAGTCCCTGAGCCAGATATTATGTATTGGGCTCAGTAGAAACCGGGCCATCAATAACTGGTTAACTCGATAACCCTGTCATATTCTTATTTAAATGTCCAACCACATCGATTTCAACGATCTCTGCATGAAGCTTTCTCTTCAGCATGTTTATCTGCCCTTGTCTGGGAACTCTTCAGTAGAAGATAACTGGTCCTTGTTTAATATTCATTAAAGCATTACGTCTTAAGGTAACTTCGTCTCTACTCATTTCAATCCTAGATATTTTGCCAGTGGAACGGGAACAGTTTCATTGAACAGATTGAGTTCTATAGCCTTGACTGGCAACCAGTTTACCGCAGAGAGAAATGGCAACCTACTGCGAGATAGTCTTCTGCCCAGTCAGTCAAGTCTCTTCCAAGACATGATCGCCTAAAGCGTGTATCACGTATTGCACTTAACGGACTGCATATCTCACAATGAAATCCTTCTCCTTCTACTAACACATAAGACACCATAGCTGTCTTCTATCGTTTCCTAGTACCTTGGCTCTCACAGCAATCAGTCGTGGGCACCGGCCATACCACATCTCCACAGTCATTCACACAGGGATCCCACCTTGGCCCCTTCCATCTGGGTGACCAAAAGCGGACCCTACTTATTCAACTCGTCCTCCTTCGCCGAGGGTAGGTTCTCTTCAGGTGACCTGGTCATTCACATCACTGCACCTCCACATAGAGCAATTTCCGGCAAAATAACCCTCACGACCACACATCCAGCACCTCTCGCTAGTTTTTCTGATAAGAGTAACCCTTCCTCTTACTACGGGGGCGACTCTTCTTACTTCTTCCCATTCTTCAGATTCCCACTTGATCCGAGATGGTGGGGCGCCCTTGTCATGCCCACACCATCTAGCTCTGTGTCCTTTTTCACCACAACTTCTTCAGCTGTCGATATCATTGAAGTCGGGGGCCATCTCTGCTTCGTTGGACAATTCATCATCCTGTGGCCTTCGCGGCCACAGGTCCAACAAACCAAGCCGCATCTAATCGGCATGGGTTCTTAAAACATATACTTTCTTCCAAAATCTTCCCTAAAGCTTTCACTCTCGATCGAAGATCGTTAAAAACCGCCCTTACGACTCAAACTCTGCCCTGAATCTTTGTTCCTGGGCTTCCGCCAAACTCCAGTGCTATCTTTAGCTACGATAAACTCAAGGGCCGCTCCTTTAATATATCATGGCGAACACGCTCCTCCTTCAGGACTTCTACGTCGAAATCGGCGAACTGGATTTGCATAAAGTCATTTGCTCGCACTTCCTTGTTTCAGACAGTTTCTTGGCTCCAGCCCACAACTCTCCGGGGTTTTCATCCTTCAACTGAGTTAGTTTTAGGAGTATTCTTATCACTTCTATTGCCGTACTTTCGTCGGCAAACTCTGTTGTGGTTCTCTTCTGTCCAGGATATCCGTGGATCCCCCTGTATAAGACGCACTATAAACTCTGATACCCTTCCCCATGCGGCATTCCAAGCCACTTGTACGGTTTCACAGTCCGTAAACCTGAAAACATCTTGGGACTAATGAACTGAAAACTGTCAATCCCTTAATTCCTCAGGGTTCCTTTCCAAACGTGTGTACCTGTGGTCCCCCCAATATCTCCCCCAGGGTGGTGGAGCGCTAACTTATGGACTATCTAAGAAACAAGAATTCGTCTCGGCAAACGCAACTACAAATTGAATGGAATGACCAAAAAGCGTCTTACCTGATACAGCTAACTTGTTGTCGCTTGTTCTTGTTGACTTGTTACCACTCGTTCTAGTCAACTTCTATGCTTCTAGTCATATGATAAGGCTGGTCCAGACATGTGAGGGATTAGTACATAATGAAAACCGCAACGACAAGGTATATATATATATATATATATATAAATATATATATATATATGTATATAAGAAAAATTAAGGCAGACCCGTTATTTAATGGTGAATGGGAAGTATGGGCCTATTTCAGGTGAACCATCATCAGCTTCCGTCTTTATTTTACAAAGGATTTTGAATGAGATTCACAAAGACCTAAAAAAACGAATAGAAATAACGGTCGCTCTCTTAAAATTGAAAATTTAAGAAAAAATACATCAGTTTATCCTTTGGATTCTTCTATACCCACACTGCATGCTGAGATAGATAGATAGATAGATAGATAGATAGATAGATAGATAGATAGAAACAGACTGAGATAGATAGATAGATAGATAGATAGATAGATAGATAGATAGATAGATAGATATGAACAGAATATAATAGATAGATAGATAGATAGATAGATAGATAGATAGATAGATAGATAGATAGATGTGAACAGAATATAGATAGATAGATAGATATGTATATCGAATACTTACAATATTACAAGCAAATCAAAGTTAGTGACGAAAAGAAATATCAATTCGCTGGTATTTTATTAGCACAATAATATTCGTGCTGTATTATTTCTATTGCAATCTCTCTCTCTCTCTCTCTCTCTCTCTCTCTCTCTCTCTCTCTCTCTCTCTCTCTCTCTCTCTCTCTCTCATCCAGGACCGTTTCAGTCTTACCATTTTATTCAATCTACTAATCAAATCTCTTTCCAACCTCTCATCCCAAAACACGGGATCCGAACGAATTAATGTCGTCTTGCGCCCTAGTTTTGTTAAACAGGCACCGAGACCGAGGTGGGAAAGTGATGTATAGGGTTTCCATTTCCCTCCATGTATAACTGTTACCAGCTCAAAATGAAAACAATGACAACCATTTCGAATTCCAGTAGAAGGGGAGAAAAACCCACGCCCTCTCACTGCTCTTATTAACTGTCCTGGTAATCCAGTACACAGGAAATTCTGAAGGCAATATTCTAACCTAGGGTCTTATTTTTATTTTTATTTTTTAAATCACTTCACCCCAAGCAAGGCATTCCACTGCCACTATTGCTCAGGGGTTTACATAGGGGAAAGTCATGAGAAAGAGTGGTTAGAGAATGAATGCAAGTTAGTGTGTTAGGAGGTCTCTATTGACCTTACATTTAAGCTCCTGGAGATTGTAGCTGTCGGGGAAGCAATTATGCGGAAGGGAATTCCACAGGCAGGAAGTGCGAGAAAAGAAGCTGTTGGAGTAGAAATTGCGATTACTTTTTATCCGTTTTATTGTAAAATGGTGGGACCAAGTTGCTAATCTAGTATCTCGTGCCAATTCGTACCACGGGGCACTAGTGATCTAAGTTCATCGGAGCAGAAGCCGTGAAAATATTTGTAGAAGAGGCACAGGGAAGCCACATCACGCCGGTGAGAGAGTGACTGCAGCCGCTCTGCCAAGTCGGTATCAATCACATTACAGATTCTTCGTTGAACTTTGTCAAGAACCCCGAGGTGAATAGCAGGTGCACCCGACCTGATGTGGCAGCAGTATTCAATGCACGGGCGGATGGTAGATTTGTATATGTGCAGGATGGACTCAAACGGGAAAAACTTCTTGGCCCTGCACAGAGAACCGACTTTCATAGCAGCGGAATTAGCAATGGTTTCGATATAGTCATTCCACTCGAGGTCCGCTGAGAGTGTGAGGCCAAGGAGGCGTACAAAACCTATTAACAAATATTTAGACTAAAATCGCTTTGATAAATTTGCTTAAAAATTAATTTTGCATGCATTGTAATCTGCACCTGCATTTTTCACTTGTTGACATTTCAGCTGCTTTACAAGATAGAACTTGTATTCTCCAGTTTTAGAAAAATCTCTTCTCATCTTGAAAATCACTTAAAATTAATACCAGCCATCTGAATATAGGGTTTCAGTGGTGCCGCTATGACAAGTGTCCACTGGAATAGACCTCGTCCCTCCAGTGGTGCTATTAGCGTAGGGGTAGAATGTTCTCTGTCCACTATTCATAATTAGGTATATATCGACTTGCTTTTATTTGTTTCCAGTGAGTGTGTACTGTCCGTCGCAGAGATTGATCACATAGTTACGATGTTAATACAGTTACGAACCAATGCTTTAAATCAATAGGCAATTGTTCCGTTGCTTATTGTGAGGAAAAGACAAAGTGTTTGAACAAACACAACGGTAGACAAATTCAAGTAACTAGTGACATTTGCCACCATATTAGTCAGGTTCAAATGCATTCAAATGGAACCAGTGATACTGAATCTCACTGAAATCAGTCGATTACAACTTCCACTTACATTATAATATTTAATGACAAGAAAACTACAATTCATATATATATATATATATATATATATGTGTGTGTGTGTGTGTGTGTGTGTGTGTGTGTGTGTGTGTGTGTGTGTGAAATGATTTGTTTGAACATTATTTTTGATCGATACTCGTATTTAAGTAGATATTCTGTTTATAATCAAACAGTATTATATATTTATTTCTACCGGCCTGATTATTTACGATAATCATCATGTTACGGAAATTAACGAAGATTAACGAAAATGGTTATAAACAACCGACAATTTGAAATGATTTGTTTGAACATTATTTTTGATCGATACTCGTATTTAAGTAGATATTCTGTTTATAATCAAACAGTATTATATATTTATTTCTACCGGCCTGATTATTTACGATAATCATCATGTTACGGAAATTAACGAAGATTAACGAAAATGGTTATAAACAACCGACAATTTGAAATGATTTGTTTGAACATTATTTTTGATCGATACTCGTATTTAAGTAGATATTCTGTTTATAATCAAACAGTATTATATATTTATTTCTACCGGCCTGATCGTCATTCGTGGTCGAGAGGTCTAAGACGCGCCAGACCACATGCTGTCTTCCCCTGTGTGGACAGTGGTCGCAGGCTCGAATCCTGCCAAATGACACACATTTTCGTAACAAAAATTTATCGTAAATAATCAGGCTGGTAGAAATAAATATATAATTCTCATCCGCAGACAGATCTGTTTCGCTGTATCACATCTCATCAGTACGGTTAGACATCGGATTGCTTTTAACCAAGATTGAAACCTGTTCGAATTAGCGATTCTACCCCTGAGCTATGGACGCTCGGTAGAAGGAGGCAGACATTTAGTGTATGATGTATCATATACCAGTATTTAGAGTGCTCTAATTTATTACTCAATGAACGATATATATACTGATTTGAACAAGTAGGACGTCATTTTTTATTTCTTTTTTATTTTTAGACCTTAGACATCTTTCAGATAACATTTATTGATAGATTATCCATTGTCACTTATACATGGAACACAAAAACTCAGATGTTAACTAAAATAGAAGAAAAGTTGGAGCCCGTTTAAAGTTAAAAAGGTTGTATTTACATGGGGTTTTAATAATAATATGTATTTTTGATATGCATTTTTGTTTTGTATTTTTTCTTTTTAACAGTTAAGGGCTCGATATCATGGTGAAGAAAGAGCGTGACTAAGCACAAAGAATTTGTCAGTGGGAATATCATAACGGTGTCCTCACGAAACTTCGAAGTTGGCATGGACCTGCTCAGTTAACCCTCTAGGGCCATTCGTATCATATTTGATACAGTATTTCCCTATAAGGAAACATTTGGTATTTCCCTATAAGGAAACATTTGGTATTTCCCTATAAGGAAACATTTGGTATTCATTGACTGAGCAGTCAGTACTGCTTTCATTTGAAATTTATAAAATATTTCTCTTAAAAAATTTTTCAGGAAAATATTTCTTTCAAGGCTTGTTTTCATACTGTATCAAATATGATACGAATGGCCCTAGAGGGTTAATCTCAGTCTGTTTATCTATCTATCTATCTATCTATCTATCTATCTATCTATCTATTAACCCTCTATTGCTATTCATATCATATTTGATACAGTATTTCCCTATAAGGAAACATTTGGTATTTCCCTATAAGGAAACATTTGGTATTCATTGACTGAGCAGTCAGTACTGCTTTCATTTGAAATTTATAAAATATTTCTCTTAAAAAATTTTTCAGGAAAATATTTCTTTCAAGGCTTGTTTTCATACTGTATCAAATATGATACGAATGGCCCTAGAGGGTTAAACTGACAAACCTTTTGTGACTATATATATATAAAATGATAAGTAAGTGAAAAAAATATAAAATTGGTACTGAATGAGGATATCACATCAAAAGCAATAAAACTGAAGGGAGAAGAGAGGAAAACAAAAGGGAAAATGATAAGATCAGGTTAAAGGCAGGTTAACATCTTGACCGTTAAGGAGGGGAAAGAAACAAGGGAAAGGGTAGGATGAAGGAGGAAAAAAGAAAAAAGAAGAAAAAGAAAAAGTTGGTTAGTATGTATTCTTTGGGGCCAAATCCCAAAATGAAATTCCACTCTGCTTAGCCAAAAGAAACACACATGTAAATTTTATATCTTCCCACATACATACACAGAAAACCAAAGGTTTTTGTCATTTAAAAGTAAATGATCTGTACAACCAACATCAACCATTGCCTGATGATGAGAATCTATCTCGAAACATAGAAATTTCCGTGTCGCAATGTATAATTAATTCATAACTATATAATTATATTAATCTCTATAATACTCATTATATTGAGCACTGTTCATAATAAAATAAATGCCAGAGCACTCAAAATAAAAAAAAGCTTGAGTTCTCTTCACCTGGAATTATATATATATATATATATATAAAACTAAGACTATATATATAGATATATATTATTTTTTTATCTCTATCTTAAGCTTTCAAATTGAGGGATATGCATTACACCCGAGAATGAATTATTTACCGTTTTCTAGCAACGTTTGTCACCATGTTCCGAAAGATATGATCGAACGTAAATGATCAAATATAACCACCACTTCAACTTTAATATACTTTTTCTCACGCTTGCCACCAGTGGAAATTCCTTCCGTACTTTTGCTTCCTATATATATATATATATATATATACAATCTCCAAGATTTAAATGCAACGTCAATTGTCATCTTATGCACCCTATTTTTATTTGGTGCTTTCTTCAACAGCCTCAGAAATTTGTTTTTTGTTTTGGGGGTCTTTCTTTTTTTCTCTCACTGCAATCCTTGTACAACTGTAGCAGTCCTGCTTTGCTTGGCGTCAAACGTTCATAAAAAAAATATCATATCATCGGTACAAACTTGTTACAGTTAACTACTTTAAATCTATACATCAGCTCATTGGATATTGAAAAAAAAATAAAGCCACTTATTAGATTCATTGTGAGATATACAGGCCGTTAAGTGCCATACGTGATACACGCTTTGGGCGATCATGTCTTGGAAGAGACTTGACTGACTGGGCAGAAGACTATTCAGCAGTAGGTTGCCACTGCTTTCTGCGGTAGACTGATTGCCAGTCAAGGCTATAGAACTCAATCTGTTCAATGAAACAGTTCCCGTTTCACTTATATTGAAATAATATACACTGTGGTGATACCGAGCAAAAGCGATGGACTGGATGTTTGCGCTTTCACAACCAAAAAGCAAATGACCAAAAGTCGTCGCTGCGCCGCCGGCTCCGCGCAGATGTTCCGGTTGAAAACTAAAAATTAATTAAATATTAAATTTCCAGTTCGCGAGCCTACGCGAATTTTATTTATCAGCCAATGGGAAGCCCAGAACCAAATACAAGTGTGAAATTCCAAATGAGCTGCTGTGATCCAAAATGAAAATATAAAAAGCGGATACAGAAAGCATCAACAGGCAGACCGACTCGAGGAGAAGAGAGTAATTATTATCTCCCTTGATCAAAGTCAAGCGGCTTACTATGCTAGTCTCCCTTACCACTTTCCTTCATCCCTACCTCAAAAACTACTTACTGACCTAAGGAGCGAATACATCAAAGACATTCCTTACTTACACGCTCCCAAATTCGTAAGCATTAATTCTCTTTCAGCATTTTATTGCTATGAACATTTTAACCTCCGTCAGACCTATACTTTATGTATGACTTCAAACATTAATTGAATATGTGGAGATATAAAATGTTGTTTTTCTACTCAAATTGCTTTTCTTGATTTGTAATCATTTTATGACTAATAGTGCGTTATCTACAACAAGGTCAAATTCCGTCAACATGTAACAGTATACAACTACTCTTCACTAGAACGGACTTTCAACTACGAACAGAAAAGAATAGGTAAGCATCCCACTATAACACCGCCCTTCCGGCTTTTTTTTTATCCAATTCCTGTTTATTTGTTTTCGATGAGAATTCTTAAAAAGATAATCAAATTCTAACAAAACAGATTTGTTTTCGATGAATTCTCAATCCTTTGCACGTTATTTAAAGCCAGAGAATATTTTTAGATTAATATATATATATATATATATATTTTTTTTTTTGATGACTATGATTTAGTGATAAAATTCTTACTAATTAACGGGATGAAGAAGAGATGGATTCTTACTTTTTCCAAGGCTATTTGTGCGTAAGTGGATATAACGAAATCAACTGGAATTAGATCTCGGCATTCCGATTAACAGTTCTGAATCATTATCCGTCTCGCACATTCCCAAGCGGTCACCCATCTAGGTACTGACTAGACTCGACGCTGCTTAACTTCGATGATCGTACGGGTAGTGGTGTTTTAACGTAAGAGTAAGAAAAAGATCATTTAGAAATGTGAAATTGAGTTCTGATTCTAAAACTTAATTCAAATTATATTTCATTGAATTCCAAAATTTCATTCAGACACACAGAAAATGAAAAACATATGTTCGGCATGTAATGAGTTGTCTTTCATTATAAGAAATAAATAAGGAGGGATATTTTTTTGCAAGAATTCAGTAACGTGTTTGCATCTTTTTTTCTTTTGTTTTAAATCATGTCGCCCAAAGCAAGGTAGTTTACTGCCACTGGTGCGCAGGGGTGTTACAAAGGAGGAAAGTCATGAGAAAGAGTGACAGGTTATACGGGGAGTCAGGAAGTGGGTAAGAGAAGGATGAGAAAACTGATGAGAGTAGAGTGGGCGGAGAAAGGAGCATGAGAGAAAGTTATGAGAAAGAGTGACAGGTTATAGGGGGTGTCAGGAAGTGGGTAAGAGAAGGATGAGAAAACTGATGAGAGTAGAGTGGACGGAGAAAGGAGCATGAGAGAAAGTTATGAGAAAGAGTGACAGGTTATAGGGAGTGTCAGGAAGTGGGTAAGAGAAGGATGAGAATACCGAAAGTGGAGTGGACGGAGAAAGGAGCATGAGAGAGAGGACATAGAAGAAAGAAAGAAAGAAAGAAAGAAAGAAAGAAAGAAAGAATCGTAGGTTTTTTTGTTTTTTTTTATAATCATATCACTCCAATCATGCATTTTACTGCCACTGTTTTGCAGGGGGTTACATAGGAGGAAAGTTATAAGAAAGAGTGACAGGTTATAGGGTGTATCAGGAAGTGGGTGAGAGAAGGATGAGAATACTGATGTTGACTTTACATTTAAATTCTAGGAGATTGTAGCTGTTGGAGAAGTAAGTAGACGGAAGGGGATTCCACAGGTGGGAAGTGCGAGAAAAGAAACTGAGGGAGTAGAATATATCTGGTTACATTTTATTGGTTTTACAGTAAAATGGTGGGACCTAATTGCTAATCTTGTGGCTCGAGTAAATTTTTAACGTTTCTCAATTAGTCTATGGCCATACACAACCCGTGATTAAACGAATACCAGATGAAAGACAGGGACTTTGTAAGATTGACATTTGTTCACGGTAAACATTTTGATATAAAAGAAAATTCTTTTGAGACTCATTAAATGATTTACTGATTGTTCTTTAATTCAAATAGACCAAATTCTTGACAAGACCCGATTGCCCTTTGACCCTGTGGTTATTAAGGGTGGAAGAAATAGAAGAAGGAACATTACCAATGTACGACAACAAAAAAAAGTAATCGGGGGCACAGTCGATAACGGTTCAGTATAAAAGTCTTATACCCCGCCAAATCAAACTTCTTGTGCCAGATACATATAAAGATGCCATAGTCCATCGAAAATGAGGACAAAACTAGAAGCGGCCGAAATGTGGTTCTACAGAAGGATGCTACGGATATCGTGGACTGAGCATACAAGCAACGACGAGGTGTTAGAAAGAATGGCAACAAAAAGGAAATTGATGCTGAGCATCAGGAAGAGACAACTGAAGTTCCTGGGACATGCAATGAGGAAGGAGAGCCTGGAGAACATCATACTGACTGGACAGATAGAAGGAAGGAGAGACAAAGGAAGGCAGCGGATAACATATTTGCAGGGTCTGATCAGGTGGATGACGGAACGGGTGTTGCCAGGAGCAACAGGAACAAACATACTAAGAGCCACAAGGGATAGGGAGACGTGGAGAGCCATGATCGCCTACGTCCTGAAGGGACAGGGCACATAGAAGAAGAAGAAGTCATTGATAAAAAAAAGATCTACCTTTAACTTTTACCTGCCCCACGTCCGTATTTCGAACCTGTAGGTGGGGGATACGAGAATCAAGCAAGTACAAAAATCTAAATACCTAGGAAATGTTCTAAAAGGAGATGGCAAATGCGACACAGAGATCCGAAGGCGAATTGGCATGGCAAAGGACGCGTTCCAAAAGCTGACTAAAGTATTAACACACAGGAAAATTTCTCCAGCAACAAAGAAAAGAGTGCTGGATTGCTATGTGATGTCAGTTCTTCAATATGGCAGTGAATGCTGGACAATATCATCGAAAATGAGGACAAAACTGGAAGCAGCGGAAATGTGGTTCTACAGAAGGATGCTGCGGATATCGTGGACTGAGCATGCAAGCAACGATGAGGTGTTGGAAAGTATGGCAACAAAAAGGAAATTAATACTGATCATCAGGAAGAGACAACTGAAGTTTCTGTGACACGCAATGAGGAAGGAGAGCTTGGAGAACCTGATAATGACAGGCCAGATAGAAGAGAGACAGAGGAAGGCAGCGGATAACATATTTGCAGGGCCTGATCAGGTGGACGACGGAACGGGGTTTGCGGGATGTAACAGGAGCAAACAGTATGGATAGGGAGTCGTGGAGAACCATGATGGCCTACGCCCTGAAGGGACAGGGCACATAGAAGAAGAAAGCAGAGGATAGAATGGCAACGAAAAGAAGATTAATCGTGAGTATCAGGAAGTTCCTGGGACACGCAATGAGGAAGGAGGGCTTGGAGAACCTGATACTAACAGGCCAGATAGATGGAAAAAGAGACAGAGGAAGGCAGCGGATAACATATTTGCAGGGCCTGATCAGGTGGATGACGGAACGGAGGTTGCGGGTGTAACAGGAGAAAACATAGTAAGAGCCACAAGGGATAGGGAGACGTGGAGAACCATGATCGCCTACGTCCTGAAGGGACAGGGCATATAGAAGAAGAAGTAATGTCAGAAAAGTCCTTTTTAACGTCACACGGTTCGTACTTGGGGAAATTCCCTGCAGTTCTTTTTCTTTCTTCTTTGTCCAACTGCAGGAGAATTTTCACTTGAAATTCAAAATTATTTACTCTTTCTGAAGCTGGCTTGTAACTGGTGGTTTCTTGATTCTTTTCTTTCGATGTTAAAAGCCTTTTTTGATGTTGATATGCCTTGTCCTCTTGCTATCAAAATGCCTTCGTCCACTAACCTGAGCTCTACCTGTTCAGCAAACTGGGATCACATTATTTGGTAGGTTACTAGAGACAGAGACCACATCTCTCATTGTTCAGTATGTACGAAAAAAATAATATTTCATAAACTGGAAATGGGTCAGTCATAAATTTTGGTGGATTTTAACCGCTGATTTGAAAAACATAAAGAATTGTAGCAATTTTTAACACAAACCGTTTATCCTTCATAAAAATAAACTACTTTCAAAAGAACATATATAAAAAAACATCGTTGACTATAGAATTAACATTTTTAAAAGAGTAAAAATAAAAAATTTTATATGACATAGGATTCAAATTTTTCAAATTAAATTTGGCTAGGAAGCATGGAGCCGGAAGAGAGTTCCACATGTGAGAAATGCGAAAAAAGAAACTGTAAATTGATGAGATCTTGATGCCCTTCAAGTACAGTGTTTAAATTAACAAAATCAATACCATAAAAATATTTATAGAAAAGTCACAGACAGGCAACCTTACGTTGGTGGGAAAGTGATTGAAGCCGAGACGCCAAATCAGGACTAATGTTCTAAACACTATCCTACGAATCCACCGTTTATTAGGATAAGAAAAATCCCAAATCCCCGCACTTATTTAAACCCGGCCTTTTAATTAAGAACTAACAGTACAAACAAAGTAGATCTTGTCACTATACAAGTAGAGCTGTAAATCTTTTAATGGTTGTGCGTTATGGTGGAACTGATATCGGCTTGCAATGGAAAACTGGAGAACCGAGTTTAAGTTCCAGTTGGGTTCGTTGCATTTAAGCGCAAATACCATTAGGAAAGGTATTAATCCTGCTCTTCTCCCTCTAGCTATGAGTTGAATAGCAGGACAGATTGGGTTCGATAGCCTTGGTTGGCAACCAGTCTACCGCAGAAGGAAATGATAACCTACTGCGGGAAAATTTGCCAAGTCAGTTACGAATCGAAAGAGACATGATCGACCAAGCGTTTATCACGTATGGTAATGAACTTGTTATAGTGAAACACACCTACTCCTCAGATAATGGACTCTCCCTCCTATATTAATAAGAGTTAACAGGAAGTTAACTCGAGAAGTTCCTGGGAAGTTCATAGGAGTTCTAGAGAGTTCTAGAGAGTTCTTTAGAGTTCTATTGAAGTTCAGTAGAACTACCAGTCAGCTGATATTAATCGGCAGATAACCGAATACTAAGGAGTCAGCTTTCAGTGAAGATTAGCAAGTTCCTAACATTTTGGGTGTGTTAAGTCGATTAGCAACCGACATAGTACGATTATAACCTTCAGTGCGAAAACTACTCCGTAAAGGAACTGAATGTTGTTAAAGTGACTTAAATAGCAGGACAGATTGGGTTCTATAGCCTTGGCTGGCAACCAGTCTACTGCAGAAAGAAATGGCAACCTACTGTACGGATAATCTTCTGCCTAGTCAGTCATGGACGGAAAGAGACATGATCGACCAAGCGTGTATCACGTAACTGACTGACTGAATATAATAGTTGTAATCATGATTAAGGCTTATACCAATCATAAAGTGGGGGATCGTTTTTTTCTTGTTATGAAGTAATAAACTGATCCACCGCTAATTACTACTTAATAATATAATATATATCTTCTCCCTCTAGCCATGAGTTAAATTGCAGGACAGATTGGGTTCGATAGCCTTGGTTGGCAACCAGTCTACCCCAGAAATAATAGCAACTTTCAGCGGGAAAATGTTCTGCCAAGTCAGTTATGATCGCCCATGAGGCTATATCACTTCCGGTATTTGTCTGACTAACAGCAATATTGTTTTAATTTTCCTACATATAATTTTTATCAATGGAAAATTGAATTTATATTAATGTTTGTGTCTGTGCATTGTGAATGAACAGTTTTCTGTTTTGTCTGTACAACGCCATGCCGTAATAAACATGCGATATTAATAGTGAAGTATTTAAACAAAAAGGTCAAGTCTCCATCGACTTTGGAATAGGATATCTCTTTGTTATTGTTAAAGCTTCAAGGTCGTCGACATTCATCTGTCCCAAATTTATACAAGTCAACGCTATACGCTCTATTACAAATAGACACTCGATGCTGTCATTTGTAACCGCAGATTTTCTCCGTCTTCGTCGACACCATACACGTCTCTGAAACAAAAAGCGATTTTCATGACTCAGGATTTATTTAACTGACGAATCAGTACACACACACACACACACACACACACACACACACACACACACACACACACACACAAAAAAAAAAAAAATATATGCATATATTTAGCAAAGGTTTATATCTACACAAGATAAAATCATCGCTGATGGTGGATGTTTTTATGTTAACGCCCTTGTAACCTCTCTGAAGATGGCCCATGTGAGCCGAAAGATTAGAACTAACGTAATAAAATATTATCCAAATGTTGGAGAATTTTTGTCTATATTTTCACTTGAAATTAAAGCCGAAATACGATGTTTAGAACGACTCATGATTAAACATAATATACATTCATTGTCTCTTATATTTAACAGTACATGTTTAGAAAATACATACATACATATATATTTAAATGCAGTATCAATTCCCATCTCTTATCTACTTTTAAATGCAATGTCAATTCCCATATCTTACCCACTTGACTCCAACCCTTTAAACATCACCCCGGGTATCTTGTTCTTTTCATTTCTCTCTACCTTCACAAGTATCTTGTGTTCCCATCCTTCTCTTGCTCTTTCTCTGACACCCGCTGGAACTGGTTCGTTTTTCTCTTCACGCTCCTCCTGCCTAAAGCTTTAACTCTTTTATGTAGCCCCCTGCACGTCAGTGGCGGTACCGCCTTCCTTAGAATGAAATGATTCATATATATATATATATATATATATATATATAACATAGCACACTTGGTATCCAATACAGGTAAATTCCGATAGAGATGAACTTAAGAAAACTCCATGTTAAATTCATCTATTTAACAGAGTAATATAATTTATAAGAGACTTTAAATTATTACAATGGGTAATATGTATTTTAGATTTTAGATTATAACAATGGGTAATATGTATTTTAGATGTTAGATTATTACAATGGGTAATATGTATTTTAGATGTTATATTATTACAATGGGTAATATGTATTTTAGATTTTAGATTATTACAATGGGTAATATGTATTTTAGATTTTAGATTATTACAATGGGTAATATGTATTTTAGATTTCAGATTATTACAATGGGTAATATGTATTTTAGATTTCAGATTATTACAATGGGTAATATGTATTTTAGATTTCAGATTATTACAATGGGTAATATGTATTTTAGATTTTAGATTATTACAATGGGTAATATGTATTTTAGATTTTAGATTATTACAATGGGTAATATGTATTTTAGATTTTAGATTATTACAATGGGTAATATGTATTTTAGATTTTAGATTATTACAATGGGTAATATGTATTTTAGATTTTAGATTATTACAATGGGTAATATGTATTTTAGATTTTAGATCATTACAATGGGTAATATATATTTTAGATTTTAGATTATTACAATGGGTAATATGTATTTTAAATTTTAGATTATTACGATGGGTAACATGTATTTTAGATTTTAGATTATTACAATGGGTAATATGTATTTTAGATTTTAAATTATTACAATGGGTAATATGTATTACCCATAGTAATAGTCTAAAATATTTTATATGTTTATTGATTATTTGTTTAATACTTAGTTTTTGGTAATAATATGGTTAAACCAGTATACATTTGTATTAAAAAGTGTTCGATACAATTATATTGGAGACCTTTTTAATATTTTCCATTTTTAAACGTGTTATTTCGCTACCCAGTTTTCTACCATGAGTGGTATCTTCAGGCAATTTTTAATAACTGATTTAACCGTTTACCGTTTTTCATTTTAAGAACTCTCTTGTAACCGTGGTTAATTTGAAAGTGGCAGAGAATTTTTTAATTCAAAACAGTTATTAAAAAAGCCTGAAAACACCACAGATGGTAAAAACCTGAGTAGCGAAATAACTCGTTTAAAAACTAGCAGTATAGCCCGGCGTTGCTCGGGTGTAATGAAAGCTTTAAAACTAATCCAGGGTCCTGGAACTCAGACTCTTTGGACGTTGGCACGAAAGACTAAAAACCAATAATTGTTTCCAGTTAAAGCGAAACCATAGACTGAAAGAAAAATGAATGGATGTAAGTCAAATTTTGATTTCCTGGTATCGATATCAAATAAGATTTTTCATCGTAAACTGAATTTTGAAGGCTAAATAAGTCCCCTGAGTAAATGGTATCATGGCTGAGACTAAGAACTACACTTATACCTACTTAGAGCCAAACCCGAAGCAAAAACTAAAATAAAAGGGCTGAAAAAATAGATACATACAGGCAAATAAACAGACACACACATAAATATCTTGCCTTTTATATGTAAATATATATATATAAATATACATTATCGATTTTCTGCACTATTGTAAGAACTGCAACCTTGAACCTTCTGAATATCGTTTCTTATGTCTTTGTCTATGAGTTTATCAAATTTGATTAAAATCGGACCACTCCTTCTATAACCCGATTTTTTCGATTATCGATTTTCGATATTTATCAGGGGTACCTCGACACAAAACCTAGCTAAGAACACTCGCAGACGCTTATAGTACAACTGTGTAAATTTTCAAGAAAATCGGTTCAGCCGTTTCGGAGTCTGTAGGTAACGGACACACACACACACAGACATATACACACACACAGACACACAGACACAAAGTACCATTTATAAATTAGTTTAGATATTTTTTCACCTGCATTAAAATTACGTTTACTGGCAATATCCAAAAATTTGACGTGTATTTGTGGCACTCTGTTTATCCATCTAGTATCATAATTCTCGCTATGCCAACTGTATGTACCATTTTTTGAGAAATTCGATATCTTCCGTGATAATTCTGGCTATTAGGATTTACACAGAGTAGAATACATAATATTTGTTAACGGTTTTCCCTTGTTTGTTTGTTTGTTTTTTGATCGCAGGTGGTTAACCACCCTGTAGGACGCACAGTTTACCGGAATAACTCTTACGGAGTCAACAGTTAATCAACTAGAGTTAGCGTCACGATAAATCGACGTGAAAAAGGCAATGTGATACCATCCAATATTCCTCCCGCGTATATTCATGGACTTTCACATCAATCCAACAAACCATAACAGCTTAAAGCCTAAAGACACTGACTCCTTGCCCGGTAAGATACGACAAACGCTACAGGTGTCACCGGATCGTCACCCCGCGACTGTTAGCAATAACAGAATAAAGGGGACAAATTTCCACAAAATTTATCCCTCGCCTGGACTGGAAGGTCATGAGCGACAGGTTTCACAGGACCGTTATTCTGTGACTGTTCGCAACAAACAGAAAATAACTCTAGGAACATGCAATATTAGAACTTTTAACAACTGTTGACAGCTTAAAAAATGTGAAGCAGGAGATGTCTAGATTGAATATCAACATTCTTGGCAGATATGAAACGATGTGGCCGAAGAACGGAGACTTCCTCCGTGGCGAGCACAGAATTAATGCGCAAAATCTATGCAAATAAGAAAAAAATTAGACTACAGATTGATACAGGATCGGACCTAACGATAATTAACGCCGATACATGGAAAAAAAAAATTAAATGCCACCCCTGAATAATAAAAAAAATAGCAAGAGTGTTTACAGGACAAAAACCAAAATTCATAAGAGAAATTTTCGTAAATGTTCGTTTTAATGGAACAGAAAGGAATTTGAAAGCATACGTTATGCAAAACTCGCAAAACCTATTCGGTTCAGACTGCATGGAGGAATTTGATTTATTTAACGTACCATTAAATTCGGTTTGCAATAAAATTGACGGTAGTAGTACAAGTTCAGACAAAGTAAAAAAACAAACTAAGACCAAAATATTCAGAATTTTTTTCTGAGGGTCTTCGTTTGTGTACGAAAGTCAAAGCAAAATTTGAATTGAAAGAACATGCTATACCAGATTTCGTCCAAAAAGGCAAGTTCCATATGCGTCAAAAAGTTGGTTGACAAAGAACTCAAAAGACTAGAGAGACAAGGCGTAATTAAAAAGATTGACTATAGGCCGTGGGCTGCACCAGTCGTATATGATAAGAAAAAAATAATAAAATCAGAATTTGTGCCGACTTCTGTATGAGGTTTTGTAGTTTTCTTTCTGTGTTTGCTATCAGCACTGTATCATCTGCGTACCTTAGGTTGTTTAAATTGTGGCCTCCGATGACGAATCCAGGCATAACTTCTAGGGTCCTCAAAATATTCTCGCTGTACAAGTTGAACAGATCCGGTGAAATGACATATCTTTGTCTTACGCCCTTTTCTATCTTTGTATATCTGCTGAATTTTATTACCTGTCCGTATGCAGGCGGTTGGCTG
>JBBBDQ010000705.1:2085000-2120000 GCA_037127315.1 Ascarosepion bandense | reverse complement strand
AGTGCATTTACAGGAAGACGATATTTTAGGTATTTTTGTTAACTTCAACGGAATTATACATGTGTGTGTGTGTGTGTGTGTGTGTGTGTGTGTGTGTGTGTGTGTGCGCGCGCACGCACGCACGCAGGTAATCTTATTGATATATAGTGATATTGTAAGCATAGGTTAGCTATAGCACAAGGCCGAATGAATGGTAACCGAACACACTATTTAGTCGTTTGCTAACCATTCAGTCAGTTAAGTGGCATACGTGATACACGCTTGGGCGATCATGTCTCGAAAGCGACATGACTGAGTGGGCAGAAGATTATCCCGCAGTAGGTTGAAATTACTTTCTGCGGTAGACTGGTTGCCGACCAATGCTATAGAACCCAATCTGTCCTGTTATTTAACCCATAACTGGAAGGAATAGACGGATTAATACCTTTCCCAAGGGTATTTGCGCGTAAGTGTATGCAATGAATTCAGCTGGAATTCGATTCGATATCCACTGCACCACAAAGCACATCCATGACACCACCTCAAATTACTCAAAATTGTAATGTACTAAGCGTAGCTTAACTTTAGCACACGGTCGAAAGTATGCGATACTCAATGAAGATCGAACTCACTTATTCTTCTTCTATGTGCCGTGTCCTTTCAGGACGTAGGCGATCATGGCTTTCCATGTCTCTCTATCCCTGATGGTTCTTAGCACGCTTTCTCCTGTTACACCACACAAAACCACGCCCTAGCTCAAGCCTATAAATCTAGAATATAAATGTATAGAAACTAGCATGGTCACAAAATGAGGGATTAGTTTATATATTGATTATAATATAGATTTAATCCCCCATTTTATATCCACATTTAATTTCTTATAAACAGTTGATATATATATTTTTCTTCTCTGTGTCTTGTCCTTTCAGGACGTAGGCGATCATGGCCTTCCACGTCTCCCTATCCCTGGTGGCTCTTATCATGCTTTCTCCTGTTACACCACGCAACCCCCGTACTGCCATCAACCTGCTCAAACCCATAAATCTAGAATATAAATGTACAAAAACTAGGATGGCCACAAATGAGGGATCAGTTTATATATTTGTTATCAAATAGATTTCATCTCCCACTTTATATCGACATTATATTTTTTATAAACAGTTGGCATATATATTCTTCTATGTGTCCTGTCCTTTAAAGACGTAGGCGATCATGGCTTTGCACGTCTCCCTATCCCTGGTGGCTCTTAGCAAGATTTCTCCTGTTATTCCACGCAACCCCCGCACTGTCATCTACCTGCTCAATCCCATAAATCTAGTATATAAATGTATACAAACTAGCATGTCCACAAAATGAGGGATCATTCTGTATGTTGATTATAATATAAATTTGATCCCCCATTTTATATCCACATTATAATTTCTTATAAACAGTTGGCATATATATTCTTCTTCTATGTGCTCTGTCCTTTCAGGACGTAGGCGATCATAACTTTCCACGTCTCCCTATTCCTGGTGGCTCTTAGCATGCTTTCTCCTGTTACACCACACAACCTTCGTTCCGTCTTAACGTGATCAGGCCCTTCAAATATATTATCCGCTGCTTTGCCCTGTCTCTTTTTTCCCTCTATCTGGCCTGTTTTACTCTCCGGCCTTCTTCAGGTGCTAGAAATTTCGAACCGTAACCTTCATTACAATCACTGGGGTATATCATCCTCATTCTTTGCATAGAGTCTCTTTTAGTAGTCATGATTTTTTTTTAATCATTTCACCCCAAGCAACGCATTCCACTGCCATTATTGCGCTTATCTCACTCTAATCGTGTAAGTTACTTGTTCACCACTGCTGTAGCCTGGTATTGAACTCACAAAAAGTCCTAGCACCTGAAGAAGGCCGGAGCGTACAACGGCCGAAAAATCGTACAAATGGCAACAAAGATGAGGACAATAGTCCGAATAATGTAAATACTGTTAATACTACCTCATCTCAGAAATATAGACAAATAGAATGAGCTATTATTAAACGTCGTACAAATGGCAACAAAGATGAGGACAATAGTTCAAATAATGTAAATAATATAAATACTACCTCATCTCAGAAATATAGACAAATAGAATGATCTATTATTAAACGTCGTACAAATGGCAACCACGATGAGGACAATAGTCCGAATAATGAAACTTCTGTAAATACTACCTCATCTCAGAAATATAGACAAATATAGACAAATATAAAAGACATTCTTTTATTTTCAGCATGAATTACATTGAACAATTTATTTACCATTTTTTTTCACAATCATCTTTCAGCTATTTTGGAACTTTCTGAAGAATTATGAAGAAATTATAACTGTCCGACAGGAGATTTAATATTTCATTAAATAAGTTCGTAAATGCAGGAATCAATTTTAATCTGAAGGTGAAAAATCGGCAAAATATTAAGGACAGTGGACATTTGCGGTAATATTATTTGCTTGGTTATTGAAGAAACCTTTCGCAGTGGTAGAAGCTTTATCATAACGAATCCCACGCGCTTTTACCTTCAATTGGTACAATTGAGAAGAGTGCTTGTTCCACTCAATCGTTTGATTCTCAACAAGGAATTCATAGAAGTGGAAAATCGATACATGTACATCATCATTATCCATTGCTAGTTTACCGAAGAACAAAAGAACTTGCTTGATTTCTTTCCTGGCGATTGCCACTTGATATATTCTGTTGTGTTGTTTATCAGAAAACCCTTTTATCTTAATTCTTCAACTGTTAGATTTTTTTCTGGCGTCAATCTTTATTTATTGAACCCTAATCAACCAAACTTTTGTTCCATCTTTGCTTCATGTAACTTGTTAATTTTTATTTTGATTCTGTTGTTGGGTTCTCCCTTTTCATAAAGATGGACTCGTCTAGAGTATATCTATACTACTGTTATAGAAGAGAGACTG
Organism: Ascarosepion bandense; assembly: GCA_037127315.1. Lineage (NCBI taxonomy): Eukaryota > Metazoa > Mollusca > Cephalopoda > Sepiida > Sepiidae > Ascarosepion > Ascarosepion bandense. The sequence goes on along the minus strand of JBBBDQ010000705.1, from coordinate 2,117,081 downwards.
GAGAACGCCGCGTTTTCACGTTGTAGTTCCATTGACACTGTCAGCTCTCTGTCTTAGGGTGGACAGCATTAATCCAGTCGTGGCTTCGCCGAAGGGTAGAGTCACGACTGGGCAAAATTAGACAGAAATTTTTGACTGGGCTATATGGCCGGAAGGATCCACGTTTAAAAAGGCCTTGTACCGCATTTTACCCTAGTGGGAGAGCAAATAAATACCAGAACGCCGAGTTTTTACGCGGTATTTCCATTGACATTGTTAGCTCTCTTCTTTCGGGTGGACAGCATTAATCCAGTCGTGGCTTCGCCGAAGGGTAGAGTCACGACTGGGCAAAATTAGATAGAAATTTTTGACTGGGCTATATGGCCGGAAGGATCCAAGTTTAAAAAGGCCTTGTACCGCATTTTACCCTAGTGGGAGAGCAAATAAATACCAGAACGCCGAGTTTTTACGCGGTATTTCCACTGACATTGTTAGCTCTCTTCTTTCGGGTGGACAGCATTAACCCAGTCGTGGCTTCGCCGAAGGGTAGAGTCACGACTGGGCAAAATTAGACAGAAATTTTTGACTGGGCTATATGGCCGGAAGGATCCACGTTTAAAAAGGCCTTGTACCGCATTTTACCCTAGTGGGAGAGCAAATAAATACCAGAACGCCGAGTTTTTACGCGGTATTTCCATTGACATTGTTAGCTCTCTTCTTTCGGGTGGACAGCATTATCCCAGTCGTGGCTCCGCCGAAGGGTAGAGTTACGACTGGGCAAAATTAGACAGATATTTTTGACTGGGCTATATGGCCGGAAGGATCCACGTTTAAAAAGGCCTTGTACCGCATTTTACCCTAGTGGGAGAGCAAATAAATACCAGAACGCCGAGTTTTTACGCGGTATTTCCATTGACATTGTTAGCTCTCTTCTTTCGGGTGGACAGCATTAACCCAGTCGTGGCTCCGCCGAAGGGTAGAGTTACGACTGGGCAAAATTAGACAGAAATTTTTGACTGGGCTATATGGCCGGAAGGATCCACGTTTAAAAAGGCCTTGTACCGCATTTTACCCTAGTGGGAGAGCAAATAAATACCAGAACGCCGAGTTTTTACGCGGTATTTCCATTGACATTGTTAGCTCTCTTCTTTCGGGTGGACAGCATTAACCCAGTCGTGGCTCCGCCGAAGGGTAGAGTTACGACTGGGCAAAATTAGACAGATATTTGACTAGGCTAAATGGCCAGAAGGACCCACGTTGAAGGCCTTTTTGCCTTAATAAAGGGTTAAATAAATACAGAATACCGTGTTTTCACAGAAGAGTTAACCGGAGAATACGAGAGTCCAGAGAGAGATTAGCACTCAGTGCATAGCAGTTCAGAATAGGTCTGTGCTCCATTCATCTAGAAGATTATTACTGTCAGCTTCCAACGCGGACATAACTCAATATACTACGGCTTCACTTACAGAGACTTGTACATATACTTTCTACTAACCCGTATTCCTGGATTACTAATCTTCATTCATGTCTGTATTTTTTTTTTTAATCATTTCACCCCGAGCAAGGCAGAAACGCCACTGATGTGCAGGGGGCTACATAAATGTAAAAAGATTAATTAGAAAAGAGTGAGGAGTACAAACTAGTTATAAAGGAACAATAGAAAGCTGAGAAAGCAGGTGCGATGACAGATACATAGGTGGAGAGAAAGGGAAGGTTATACAGGGGAGGGGAGAGAGCTAGAGTCCAGTGGTTAGTAGATGAGTATTGACTTTGCATTTAAATTTCTGGAGGTTGTAGCCGTCAGAAAATCAAGAATACGGGAGCGAGTTCCACAGGCGGGAAGTGCGAGAGAAGAAGCTGCAGGAGTAGAATTGTCGTCTGCATTTGGCTAACCTAACTGTGAATGGGCGGGACCCAGTTGCCAGTCTGGTTGCACGAGTAAACACCCGTTGAGGAGGCATCAGTGACTTAAGTTCGGCTGAGCAGAAGCCATGAAAGTATTTATAGAAGAGACAAAGGGAGGCCACATTTCGACGATGGGGAAGTGGCTACAGTCGAGCCGCCAGATCAGTACCTATCACATTACAGACTCTTCTTTGGAGCCTGTCAAGAACACTGAGGATCCTTACGTTTATACATTTATTTTCTATCTCAATTAACTTGGTCGTTCATTTATATGTGCCGACTCCATTCTCGGGATCCACAACAGATTCAGTGATAACTTTTATTATATCTTTTCCTTAAATCTGTTCTCTGTTCCATGTTGACCCAATTCTAGTTATTCTTGCTTTGTTACAGCAAGCATTACTACTTTGGTTGATGACTGCACCTCTGGAAATTGGTGCACAAGCAATTTTATTAATTTTCCACGTTTCATGGTCCGTACATCATTGCTGGCATAAAACATTCATTATAGACTTGACGCTGTAACCATATTGGCAAGTTGCTTTTCATTATATATGGTTTTGTATGAATTCTTTTCCAATTGATCGTTGTAAATCATTTTAATTCATTTTCTTTTGCTTCCTTCAATGTCATCTCCCGCCTCAAATAGATAAGTTCTTGGACTACTTCCCGTTCTTCAACCTATATTTTTGTGAGCTTTTTCGGAATGTTAATACACACACACACACACACACACACACACACACATATATATATATATATATATATATATATATATATGAAATGAATTGTTTGAACATTATTTTTTATCAATACTCGTAGATATTCTGTTTTTTTTTAATTAAAAAGTACTATATATTTATATCTACCGGCCTGATTATTTACGAGAAATTGTTATTACGATTTACATGGGGGAAGCTACCATTTGATCTGACAACGTCTTAGACCTCTCGACCACGAATAATCTCCAGTCTAAACGAGGTTTTTATCAAGCCTATATAACACAATTTTCGATTCATCGCAAACAACCATATCTGCTCTGAAATGTATCGTAATGTCAAATATGTAAATAGGGGTCGCAGGTTCGAATCCTGCCGAATGGCACACATTTTCGTAATAACAATTTATCGTAAATAATCAGGCCGGTAGATATATATATATAATGCTGTTTAATTAAAAAAACAGAATATCTACTTAAATACGAGTATCGATAAAAAAAATAAATAATGTTTAAACAAATCATTTCAAATTGTCGGTTGATTTTAACCAAGTTTCGTTAAAATTCGTTAATTTCCGTAATATATATATATATATATATATATATATATATATATATATATATATATATATATTTGTAATGAATTATTTTGAACATTATTTTTACCGATACTCGTATTTAAGTAGATATTCTGTTTTTAATTAAACTGTATTTTATATTTATATCTACCGGCCTGATTATTTCACGATAAATTTTTATTACAAAAATGTGTACTATCCAGCAGGATTCGAACCTGCGACCCCTATTTACATAGAGGAAGCTACCATTTGATCTGGTACTGTCTTAACCACTCGACCATGAATAGTTTCTTGATCAGACGAGTTTTTTATCATGCTTATATAACACAATTTTGGTAATAAAAATTCTACTTTCTGTAGAAGGTCCTGCCTTTTCCTTTCCCTGTCTGCTATGTGTAATTCTCGTATCTGATATTGTTGAGATTGTGGCCGCCAATGACGAATCCCGGCAGGGTTTTTATTTCTTTCATAATTACTTTGCTGTACAGGTTAAAAAGTTCCGGTGAGACAACACATCCTTGTCTTACGCTCCTTTCTATTTTTGTATACTTGCATAGCTCGCTTCTTATCCGTACACAAGCGGTTTGCCGCCAATATAGATTCTTGATTATTCCTTTTTTTTAATCATTTCACCCCAAGTAATGCATTCCACTGCCACTATTGCGCAGGGGGTTACATAGGGGAAGGTGAAGAGAAAGAAAGAGGTTAGATATAGGAAATGTCAGAAGGAGAGTGATAGACGGGTAAGGATACCGAGGCTCAGGGTTGGGCAGATGGGAAGAGTGTTTGAGAGAATGGATGCGAGTTAGTGTGTTAGGAGGTGTCTGTTGACCTTACATTTAAACTTCTGGAGATTGTAGCTGTCGGGGAAGCAATCACGTGGAAGGGAATTCTAACGTCTTTTCCAAAAATTCTACGGTTGTGTTGTCAAGCTTCACTATCAAGTCCTTGTGTCGTACTTTGCCGAACAGCTTTGAGTAGTCTATAAAGCAGATATAAGCCCTTCTGCATTTGTATTGCACGCTCAGATAGCATTCTGAGCATGAATATGCCATTCCTCATTTCGGTATCTTTAAGAAACCCGCACTGTTCCTGTTCTATCTCTGCGGCCGATTGTACTGCGCGATCTGTTTATCAGAATCCGGACCATGAGTTTTGTTATGTGGCTCATTAAGCTGATTGTTCGATGGAGCTCACATTCCTTTGTAGTGGCTTCTTAGGTAGTGTTACGAAGATTGATAGCACCTCATAAATGATGGTCTATTCCGTTTTGATCGCGTGGCAAGACGGAAAATACACATGATAGACGCTAGTTGGTTTTAGTGAGAAAAAGAAAGAAGTATTTAATTGTCAATGATGTTCGTCTTCCGCAGGCAAAGAAGACCATGATTCCTAGTCACTAAGTGGGTGCGAAGGTGGCTGATAAGGTCAATCTTTGCACGGAAAAGCCTGCTGCAGCAAGGGCAGGAGATGCAAGGGGCAGACCCAAGTTGGTCGGTGGAGCTTTTGTGCTCCTTCCTTTTCTTTGAGAGCCATGATGAGAACCTCTTCAAATTTTGCAACTCCAGATTTTACTTGGGATCTCCAGGCAGCTCTGTCTTTACCAGGAGGAGTATGGGATGTCACAGAACTTGAGGGTCTCCTTTAAGCTGTACCTCAACATTGGCCGACCAAACAAACGTTTCCCCATGGAGAGTTCACCATAGAAGAGCCTCTTCGGTAGTCGGTTGTAATCTATGCAGTGTGTATGACCAGCCCACCGAAGTTGAGGACGCAGAAGCATGATGTGAATGCTGTCACACTTGGCTCGTTCCACCACTTCTGAGTCTGGAATTTTATGGTACCATTTCATATTGAGGAGGACACGCAGGCACCTCATATAAAAGGCATTCAGTTGTTTCACATGCCTGATATAGACTGTCTATGTTTCGGAAGCAGAGAGCAGGGATAACTGTCAATATCTAATTAATCTCTATATATAAAAGACAAGATGTTTGTATGAGTGTCTGTCTGTCTGTCTGTCTGTCTGTCTGTAGTCCGCTATACAAATCCACAATTTTTATCTGATTCTCACTAAACTTCAGAAAAATATTCTTTAGGTTTCCGGCCAGGTGAGAGGTTACTTATTTTTTCCGATACCCCGACATCCAACCAGGTTTGATCAAGATCAGGATTTCAGGTCTTTTATCCTGGTTCTTGCTGGTTCTTTGCTCTAACTTGGTAAAATTATAGTTTTTAGTCTCGAACATTAGTAGATCTTCTCAAACGACACATTTCCCCGATATCGGAAATCGATACACCCGATATTCTATCAAATCTGATCAAAAACCGCTATTCATCCATCAATATGGCTCATTTTCTCCAATTATTCTCCCGATGGGTACGATACGTTTTCATGAACTTACTTAGGTTAGTTTATCCTTAAATGACTTATTTGACTCCGATATTGGAAATCGATACCCCGATATCCTATTGGGTCTGATCAAAATCAGGTTTTCTGCCCTTTTATTTTGGTTTTTGCTTCGTGTTTTGCTCTAAGTAGGGATAATTGTAGTTCTTAGTCTCAGCTATGATACCATTTACTCAGAGGACTTATGTAGCCTTCAAAATTCAGTTTACGACGGAAAAAACTAATTTGATATCGATACCATGTAATCAAAATTTACATCCATTCATTTTTCTTTCAGTCTACGGTTTGGCTTTAACTGAAAACAACTACTGCTTTTTAGTCTTTCGTCCAAATAGTCTGAGCTCCAGGACCATGGATGAGTTTTAAAGCTTTCATTACACCCGAGCAACGCCGGGCTATACTACTAGTAATAAACTATTCCCATCTGTTTGAGTGAAAAGTCAGAAACTATATACTACTTGGTTTAATGAGAAAGAAAGAAAAACAGGAAAGAAAGAAGTGTTTCATTTATCCTGCCAATTGATCGTGTGGAAAGGCAGAAAAGATACGAAAATGAAAACATAAAAAAGCAAGAATGAATGAAAGAAAGGAAGATAAAAGTGTTTCACGAATTGTGCAGTGAAATGTTGAAAAAATTATAAATTTCATCTTTTGTCGTTTGTACCCGCTTACTTCTTAAAACAAACTCCAACATTCATAATAATTAGTTTTAACCCGTGAAAATTTCGAGGTTTTATTATTTTAATTTTCTGACAAATCTTAATTAATGAGCTAAATTAATGAGCTCATGGCGAGTTCTACGACAGTACAATATCCGTAGAAATTCTCTCATCGTAACGTTAAATCTGGGAAGTGTTATAACAAAAGACGGAAAGTGCGACACAGAGATCCGAAGGCAAATTGACATGGATTCCAGAAGTTGAGCAAAATATTAAGAAACAGGACAATTTCACTAGAAACAAAAAGGAGAGTACTGGATTGCTATGTGATGTCAGTTCTTCAATATGGCAGTGAATGCTGAACAATATCATCAAAGATGAAGAAAAAACTTGAAACAACTAAAATGTGAGTCTACAGAACCATACTGGATATAAAGTGGGGGATCTGTTCCATATTACAATCAATATATAAACTGACCCCTCACTTTGTGGTCACAGCAGTTTCTATACATTTATATTCCTGAGATTCAAAAGCACAAGGATGCATTCCAGAAGTTGAGCAAAGTATTAAGAAACAGGACAATTTCGCTAGAAACAAAGAAGAGAGTACTGGATTGCTATGTGATGTCAGTTCTTCAATATGGCAGGGAATGCTGGACAATATCATCAAAGTTTAAAGAAAAACTTGAAGCAACTGAAATGTGGTTCTACAGAAGGATGCTGCGAATATCATGGATCGAGCATGTGAGCAATGATGAGGTCTTAGAAATGATGGAAGCAAAAAGAAAATTAATACTAAGCATCAGGAAGAGAGGTGAAGTTCGTGGGACATGTAATGCGGAATGAGGCCTTGGAGAATTTGATACTAACAGGCCAGATAGAGGGAAAAAGAGACAGGGAAAATCAACGGATAGCATATTTGAAAGGCCTGATCAGGTGGATGTTGAAACGAAGGTTGCATGGTGTAACAGGAGAAGGCTTGCTCAGAGCGACCAGGGATAGGGAAACGTGGAAAAACATGATCGCCTACGTCCTAAAGGGACAGGGCACATAGAAGTCTAAATATTTGCGCTTAACACAATATTGCAAATTATTATTAGGTTGTCCCAAAAGTTCGTAAACACTTGCGAAATGGGTCTATCTGGTCCAGCACAATCGAGACAAGCGATGGGCAAGAGACACCGTCGGTTCCAAAACAAGATCGATTCGGCAAGAAAATCATGTTGTGCGTTTGGTGGAACTTTGAAGGAATCGTGGATTTTGAGTTGTTTCCGAATAGTTGTGCCATCAGTGCCGATCTTTACTTTCAGCAACTTGAGCGGGTCTACAAAAAGTTGAAGCAAAAGTACCCGGCTCTGATCAACCAAAAGCGCGCTTTGATGCAGCAGGACAATGCCAAGCCACACATCGCCAGGAAGACCAAAGACAAGTTTGAAGAGTTCGACGGTGTTGAGGTTCTGCCACATCCAGCCTACAATCCTGACTGTGCTCCATCAGATTACGGCCTTTTCCGCTCAATGTAACATTTTCTGAAGGCCCGCAGATACGACTCGTTTGATGAAGTCGAGGAAGCGTGTCAAGAATTCTTTGATTCGAAGTCGACTGAACGGTACTTTGACCAGATCCACCTTATATATATATATATTATCGATTTTCTGCACTATTGTAAGAACTGCAACCTTGAAACTTCTGAATATCGACAAAGACATAAGAAATGATATTCAGAAGTTTCAAGGTTGCAGTTCTTACAATAGTGCAGAAAATCGACATATATATATATACAAAAGGCTAAATGTTTGTGTGTGTGTCTGTTTATCTGCCTGTATGTCTGTATTTTTTTCAGCCCTTTTATTTTAGTTTTTGCTTCGGGTTTGGCTCTAAGTAGGTATAATTGTAGTTCTTAGTCTCAGCCAAGATACCTTTTTCTCAGAGGACTTATTTATCCTTCAACTATTCAGTTTACGACGAAAAAACTTATTTGATATCGATACAAGGAAATCAAAATTTGACTTACATCCATTCATTTTTCTTTCGGTCTACGGTTTCGCTTTAACTGGAAACAACTATTACATTTTTGGGCCAACGTCCAAAGAGTCTGAGCTCCAGAACCATGGATTAATTTTAAAGCTTTCATTACACCCGAGCAACGCCGGGCAAAACTGCTAGTAGAACAAATAAAAGCCATTTTAACCCGCTATGTGTTTTTAAAGCTCGTACAGGTTTACCTTTCTCGGATGATAACATTAGATATCATTTTATATAGATCAGTTTCTTTTCAAGGACCCGATCAGTGAGTGGTCGGCAATTTTTTTTCTTTTTCGTTTATTTAGGCTGAGTTGTGGTATGGACAGGGAATGCAAAGGCCATGAAATTCAGACGTTGAGAATGAATGACAACCGCCATTTGTCTGCCATCGATAAACAATGGCTCCTGTTTACTCTTTTATTGTTCCAATAACCTTCTTAAGAAAGGCTATCTTGTTCAAATTCTTCCTGCTGTACCTTCCTCTCTTCTCTCTCTCTCTCTCTCTCTCTCTCTTTCTTTCCTTCTTTTTTCTCTGTTTCTTTATCTCTCTATGTAACGCAGACTGTTCATATCTATCTATCTATCTATCTATCTATCTATCTATCTATCTATCTATCTCAATCTGTTCATATCTATCTATCTATCTATCTATCTATCTATCTATCTATCTAATCTGTTCATATCTATCTATCTATCTATCTATCTATCTATCTATCTCAATCTGTTCATATCTATCTATCTATCTCAATCTGTTCATATCTATCTATCTATCTCAATCTGTTCATATCTATCTATCTATCTATCTATCTATCTATCTATCTATCTATTTATCTCAGTCTGTTCATATCTATCTATCTATCTATCTATCTCAATCTGTTCATATCTATCTATCTATCTCAATCTGTTCATATCTATCTATCTATCGATCTATCTATCTATCTATCTATCTATCTATTTATCTCAGTCTGTTCATATCTATCTATCTATCTATCTATCTATCTATCTATCTCAATCTGTTCATATCTATCTATCTATCTATCTATCTATCTCAATCTGTTCATATCTATCTATCTATCTATCTATCTATCTATCTCAGTCTGTGCATATCTATCTATCTATCTATCTATCTATCTATCTATCTATCTATCTGTCTGTCTGTCTGTCTGTCTGTCTGTTCATATATATGTATCTATCTATCTCAATCTGTTCATATCTATCTATCTATCTTAGTCTGTTCATATCTATCTATCTATCTATCTATCTATCTATCTATCTGTTCATATTTATGTATCTATGTATATCAGTCTGTTCATGATCTATCTATCTATCTATCTATCTATCTATCTATCTATCTCTTTCTGACTATATCTTTTCTTGTATTTGTTTCTTTCTCTCTCTCTCTCACACACACACACACACACACACACACTCTATCTCTCTCTCCTCTTTGATTCTTCCTTTTTCTCTCCTTGGTCGTCTCCCTTTTCGCTACCTTCCTTCTTTTTGATTCTGCCTCTCTCTCTCTCTCTCTCTCTCTCATACATCTATATTTCTCTATCATCTCTTATACTGAAAACAAATTGGTTAAAACAACTAGTAAACCAGAAATTTGGCGGCATTTTCGTTTTGATAAAAAATGGAGACGAGATTTATTACCATGCTAAAAGACATTATTTGAAAAAAAAATAATCAATCCTAAAATTTATACATGAACACACAGTTAGAAACAAAATCCCATTCCGTGACGTTGATAAGGAACTAAAATCCAATAAATTTACCACTTACTCGTATAGAAAACGAATTATTAACCCATTTGCATTCTAAACTATACCAATGCCAAAGAATATATATAAAACTGCAATGATAACAAACTTCTTAAATTGTCAGTCAGTTAAGTGTCATACTTGAAACACGCTTGGGTGATCATGTCTCAAAAGAGACATGACTGACTAGGCAGAAGATAATCCCGCAGTAGTTTGCCATTCCTTCCTGCATTAAATTAGATGCCAGCCAAGGCTATTGAAACTAATCTATCCTATTATTTAACCCATAACTGAAGGGAAGAGATAGAGTAATACCTTTCCCAAGGGTATTTGTGCGTAAGTGAATGCAAGGAATTCAATTGGAATTCGAACTCGGCTCGCCGATTTCTCGTTCCGAGCCGATATCTACTGCACCACAAAGAGTTCACCTCAATTCCTCTTCCTACAGAATATTTCTAAGCGAACTGAAAAACATAAAACAAACATTATTTAACAATAATATTCTGTAGTACATTTTTTATTTAAATCTTAAAGGCTCATGATTTACGCCCCTTTGGTTTCTTCTCTTTGCTATATTTTTTATTTTAGTTTTAATTTTAAAATTCTAATTTAAAATTTTTATTGTTATATAATATTAGAATATTTAAATTTTTAATCTTGTTTTTAAAAACCAGTAACTTCATAAGATTTAATTCTCATGGATATCGAGTGAACTTAAATTCAAATTTATTAAACTGTCAGTTTGAAATAAGCACCTGATGATCGCATATTGCATGAAACTCCGAGTCGTGCCATAGACGTGGGATACTGCATATATTTACGCTCTCTCACATGATTGAGCACCATGGAGGTAAGGTAGACTTTGAAAAAACAGTAGCTACTTAAGCATCTACGCATCGTTCATTCAGTCATGAATTTGAGTACACTCAGCTACAGGCGTGTGTTTACATTGTACATGACACGCTAAAGTTCTCCTTCCTGTATTGAGCGCTCATAGCTCGCAGGTAGATTCGCCGATTGATGTCAATTCGGTCGGGTTTCAAGCCTGGCTAAAAGAAATAGGATATCAAATAAATTTCTAAATCATCTCTTCCTAAAAAATATTTCTAAGTGGACAATACAAACATTATTTGTAAATGTTCGTTTTAGGTGCCGACGGCTTTCCCCCTTCAAATTTATCCAAAATATCATTATTTCTGTGCAAATGTATATGCTGAACTCAAATCAACAATTAGTTATTGAAGAAACCTAACTTTTTTTATTTGAAAGTCCATAAAAAACGAACTATATCTTGCACTTTTTCTCTCCCGTAACTCTAACGCAGTCATGTAATTAACTGCTGAATGTCTTTCGGCGTAGGACAACAAATTTCGGTCGATATTTAGTCGATTTTTTCCTTTACTGAAACTTCCGGCGATGTACTTCCTGTCATGAAAGTAATGCGCTATTATATTTCTACGCTTATTACTTTCATTACAGAAAGTACATCGCCGGAAGTTTCAGTAAAGGAAGAAAATCAACCAAAAATCGACCGAAATTTGTTGTCGTACGCAGTATGTTATTCTGCAGTTAATTTCATTACTTCGTGAGAGTTACGGGAGAGTAAAAGTGCGAGACATAGTTCGTTTTTTTTTATGGACTTTCAAATCAAAAAAAGGTAAGTTCCTTCAATAACTAATTGTAGATTTGATTTCAGCATAGAGATTTGCACAGAAATAATGCTATTTTGGATACATTTGAAGGCGGGAAAGCCGTCGGCACCTAAAACAAAAATTTACCCATTATTTTTGATAAACAAATAAATTATTCTTACAAAATGAAAACAATAATAAAAATACAACACAACAAAACATCAAGATATTTTATTGCAACCAAATACAAAATTACCTTAAGCAGGATGAATTCGCAATACGAAATCAATTATTTCTGGTGTAATCTCAAAAATCATGTAAGTTTTATAATATACGACAGAAAATGGAAGATCGTAAACCTTGTCATTACTAACCAAAATAACCCATCAAATTTAAATTACCGATGACCATTATAGTGTCAATTTCAATTTCAAAGCCCAGTACAAGACTGTGTTTTTTGTTACAAATCAATTAGCTGTATCTGACAAACTACTGATTCTTTTAGTAGACGCCTTACATGTCAACTGGGTGATCAAAGGTTTTATTATAAGTTCGTGTCGATAACACAAAAATATTTTAAAATTACATTTCTGGATATATCTCGCTATTCGAGAGGTCTTATGTTTCAAAATGCCATTAACCTTACATCGTTTAATACTGGAGATAATGTTTTGAAGGTAGTCTTAAAATAGAAATGATGGTCACGCCAATTCCAGCTGTGGGAGGAACGTGCCTGTTAGAAACGAACACTCTTCTTCAAAACCACACAAAGCTACAATAGTCAACACATGGGAAAATTCCTACACCCTTGTGAAAATTAATTGAAACAGCTGCTTTAGTTTCGTTTTTTTTTTCTTTTTAATTATATCACCCCGAGAAAGGCGGTAACGCCACGGATCTGCAGGGGGCTACATAAGAGTAAAAGCACTAGATAGAAGTGAGTGAAGAGAAGGACAAACCACTTAGAAATGAGCAAGAGAAGGATGGGAATACAGGTGTGGTGATAGTTGCGAAGGTAGAGAGAAAGGAAAAGATATTCAGGGTGTTGTAGACAGAACTAGAGTCAAGTGGTTAAAAGATGGGTATTGACATTGCATTTAAATTCCTGAAGGTTGTAGCCGCCAGGAAAGCAAGAATATAGAAGAGAGTTCCAAGGGCGGAAAGTGCGAGAAAAGAAGCTGTTAAAGTAGAAGCTGACCACATATGGAGGGAGAAAGGGGATCACCTTTCCATGGGATGAAGCTGAACTAATAGATAGAGAACGCCACTGGAAACTACATAAACTTAAGGAATCAGCACATATGCTAGGCTTCAAAAATCTCTTGAGCTGACCAAGCATAGAGATGAACACAATATGGAAACCATATGGAGTGCCAGAGAAAATCATTAGTCTCAAAATTGCAATATGAGCTATGATAAAAAATAGTAGAGAAAACCATTAACATAAAAACAAATTACAACATGAACTCTGGTAAAAAAAAAAAAGGGTTATTAAACATTATTTTTATAAGTCCCCAAAATTCAGTTGTTTAGTCCTTAAGGGCACATGGCCCAGTAGATATAGAGGTTGGTTAGTTCCTGTGACATTAGTTCTTTGCCAGACAACAGCAGTAGTGAACAATTAACTTAGAGTAGGGTTAGAGGGACATAACTCATGACTTACAGAAGAGGCACTACTACGCAAGGAATATACCCCAGTGATTGTAATAAAAAGTTCGGTTAGAAATTCCTAACACCTTAAGAAGGCCGGAACGTACAACGGCCGAAACGTCGTACAAATGGCAACAAAGATGAGGAGATAAGTCCGAATAGTTCAAAGATTGTAAATACTACCTCATCTCAGAGATATAGACAAATAGATTGATCTATTATTAAACGTCGTACAAATGGCAACAAAGATGAGCATAATAGTCCAAATAACATAAATACTGTAAATACTAACTCGGCTGAGAAATATAGACAAATAGAATGATCTATTATTAAACGTCGTCCAAATGGCAACAAAGATGAGGACAATAGTCCGAGTAATGTAAATACTGTAAATACTACCTCCTCTCGGAAATATAGACAAATAGAATGATGTATTATTAAACGTCGTACAAATGGTAACAAAGATGAGGACAATAGTCCGAATAATGTAAATACTGTAAATACTACCTCGTCATAGAAATATAGACAAATAGAATTATCTATTATTAAACGTCATACAAATGGCAACAAAGATGAGGACAATAGTCCGAATAATATAAATACTGTAAATACTACCTCATCTCAGAAATATAGACAAATAGAATGATCTATTAATAAACGTCGTACAAATGGCAACAAAGATGAGGACAATAGTCCGAATAATATAAATACTGTAAATACTACCTCATCTCAGAAATATAGACAAATAGAATGATCTATTATTAAATGTTGTACAAATGGCAACAAAGACGAGGACAATAGTCCGAAAAACATAAATACTGTAAATATTACCTCAACTCAGAAATATAGACGAATAGAATGATCTATTATTAAACGTCGTACAAATGGCGACAAAGATGAGGACAATAGTCCGAATAATGTAAATAGTGGAAATGATACCTCAACTCAGAAATATACACAAATAGAATGATCTGTTATTAAACGTCGTACAAATGGCGACAAAGATGAGGACAATAGTCCGAATAATGTAAATACTGTAAATACTACCACATCTCAGAAATATAGACAAATAGAATGATCTATTATTAAACGTCGTACAAATGGCAACAAAGATGATGACAATAGTCCGAATAATGTAAATAGTGGAAATGATACCTCAATTTAGAAATATAGACAAATAGATTGATCTATTTTTAAATGTCGTACAAATGGCAACAAAGATGAAGACAATAGTCCGAATAATGTAAATACTGTAAATACTACCTCATCTCAGAAATATAGACAAATAGAATGATCTATTATTAAACGTCGTACAAATGGCAACAAAGATGAGGACAATAGTCCGAATAATGTAAATACTGTAAATACTACCTCATCATAGAAATATAGACAAATAGAATGATCTATTATTAAACGTCATACAAATGGCAACAAAGATGAAAACAATAGTCCGAATAATATAAATACTGTAAATACTACCTCATCTCAGAAATATAGACAAATAGAATGATCTATTAATAAACGTCGTACAAATGGCAACAAAGATGAGGACAAGAGTCCGAATAATATAAATACTGTAAATGCTACCTCATCACAGAAATATAGACAAATAGAATGATCTATTATTAAATGTCGTACAAATGGCAACAAAGACGAGGACAATAGTCCGAAAAACATAAATACTGTAAATATTACCTCAACTCAGAAATATAGACAAATAGAATGATCTATTATTAAACGTCGTACAAATGGCGACAAAGATGAGGACAATAGTCCGAATAATGTAAATAGTGGAAATGATACCTCAACTCAGAAATATAGACAAATAGAATGATCTATTATTAAACGTCGTACAAATGGCAACAAAGATGAGGACAATAGTCCGAATAATGTAAATACTGTAAATACTACCTCATCTCAGAAATATAGACAAATAGAATGATCTATTAATAAACGTCGTACAAATGGCAACAAAGATGAGGACAATAGTCCGAAAAACATAAATACTGTAAATATTACCTCAACTCAGAAATATAAACAAATAGAATGATCTATTATTAAATGTCGTACAAATGGCAACAAAGACGAGGACAATAGTCCGAAAAACATAAATACTGTAAATATTACCTCAACTCAGAAATATAGACAAATAGAATGATCTGTTATTAAACGTCGTACAAATGGCAACAAAGATGAGGACAATAGTCCAAATAATGTAAATAGTGGAAATAATACCGTCGTACAAATCGCTATTTAACTCTTCCCTTGTTTTTAATGAGACCCGTGAATGTTAGCCTTCCTTCCTAATGTTTTCTTTTTTAACCACTGAATTTTTCTTTTTCTGATTGTTATTAACCGTCTTCTTCGTCGTTTCTATTTGCTTTTTCTCGTCCTGCTGCCATACTGCAGTTAAAGACCTAATTCTGCCCCATTTCTTACTTGACAGATAAACCCTCTTCAAGCAAAATAATCACAACCATCTGTTTATTTTCGCTATCCTTTCAAAACATGTCTATATCTCCCCGTTTATTTTTTGTTTTTTCTTCTCAGAAATTCATTCACCTTTATATCATTTTTGTCTATTTGATCTTCCATTAATTTACTCACACATTGCAATAATACAGCAATATTTTCTCTATCTTTCTGTACCCCATCTTTTCAAAACGTGGCCGAATATGGCGCTCCACAGTTTCCTAACTCTCTCGCTTTCGATATGACACTGGTTGTTACCGCTCTCAGGGGTTTTTCTTCTGCAAAAGACAACGCTGAGACTCGAATTTGAAAAGTGAATTTATTTCCGTCTCTACAAACATCCTTTTAAAACGTTTTTATATCTCCCGTTTTTTTTTAGGTTATTGATCTCAGAAATGCATTCACCTCCATATCACTTTTTGTCTTTTTTGAAAATTGATCTTTGATTAATTTACTCAAACATTGCAATCTTCTTCTTCTTGTTATGACAGAAAAGTTTTAATTCATGAAGTAGTCGTAAAAATAGAGAAATTAGGAATAGATATCTTTGTAAGATGCCAGAATGTTCCAGTAAAATCGAGAGAATTCTGTTCTAGAAATATGCAAATTAGAAAAATAGGTTTTGGGGGAGAGCGTAGTTAGTTGTTAACAGGATTCGCTGACATTATCAAATCGAACTAGACGAGATACCCTTGGGCTAAAGAAGCGTGTACGAATACGGTCTAACCTTATGTGATTCAATACAAAATTCCTTAAAGATTATTGAAAAGAAAAATTAAATAAGGAAGGACGAAGAGCAAAATCAGCCAAAATAATGCGATAACAACAACAAAGATGGGGAAAATAGTCCGCGTGTAAATAATAAAAATAATAAATCGTCACAAATTCAGACTGAAACTAATTCATCTACGGATTGCATTAAACGTATTTCTTGACAGTTTTCCGGAAAGTATAATATCTGATTTTCAAAATTGTGTGAACAAATTCGATATTTACTGCGTCACACTTGAGATTAGAAGTGATCCTCTTTTTTTCTAAGCTATTTTAATTTAGTTGACCTCTAATGCGAGAAAATGCGTTCAGCAACGTTTCAAAAGGCAAAGATCAGCGTCTAGGTACGAAATCCTATTAGGAACAAATATCTAATTTGGAGTTTCTTTATTGATGTCATGTCTTAGATTCTACTGTGCTAAATCCTGACATTTCGCAAGTCCGTCTTATCTAGAAACCCGACAATTCTCTAAAAGGCTTTTTTATAATTTATTTTCACTTCTTAAACACAGTCGAGCGCATGATCTTGTTTTCTCTTCATCTCTTTTGGAAAGATGGAGATCCAAAGTTTTTAAGACTTTTCGGCAGACTTGGACAGTAAAATAACGGCGTGTCAAAAAGGCGGTTTTTCTATTGGCTGTCGTCACTCCTCGGCAATATTCATTGCTTTTAACCCATTTTAACCCAAGTTTTTAATTTTTTTTTATTTTTGACGTGATTATAAGTACAGTAGCATAAAATAGGTTTACATTCAAGAACCCTTTATTTCAAGAAAAAAAAAGCTTGCTTCTCCCAGACAGTGCAGAGCATGTTCAAGACAATGTCTTGACATTACATTATATTAGCAGTATCAAACGAGTTATGTTCGGGGCTTGTTTTTCTCCAAGTCTCATAGAGCATGTTTCCAATGTGCTTTGCCTATGCATTAACCCAGTGTCCTCATTTCAGGACAGCCAAATTTGTATTGCTATATATTCTATAAATGTAAATTGTTTTAAGAAATAAAACAAACGTGTTATAAATAAACTTTTATTCACACAAGTCTTTCATTAACAGTATAAAGAGATCAAAATGCAAGAAAATATTGGTAAACATCTAAGTTTATGGAAGTGTCTTTTTGTCAACTTTGCTGTGAATGTTTCCTGAGCAGTTTTTGTCATAAATTAATGAATCAATATGTCCTCACTACCTATATATAATAATGGTTTTATATAAAGATTTATACCCATTATTTGTTTAGTTTTTTCTGGTGTCCTCAAATGAGGACACTGGGTTAAAATGGGTTAAAAAAAAACATTATTAAAATCGTAATAAAACCCATGATTTGCGTTGTGGATATCGACTCAGACCGACAAATCGGGGAGCCGAGTTCGAATTCCAGTTGACTTCCTCGCATTCACTTACGCACAAATACACTTAAGAAAGGTATTAATCCGTCTCTTCCCTCCAATTATGGGTTAAATAACAGGACAGATTGGGCTCTATAGCCTTGGTTGGCAACAAATCTACCGCAGAAATTAATGGCAATCTATTACAGGATAATCTTCCGCCCAGTTTGACATGTCTCTTTTGAGACATGATCGCCCAAAGCGTGTATTAACTGACTGATCTGAATATAATAGCTGAAATCATGATTAAGGCTTCTATTGGTTCTGAAGTGGAGGATCGGATTCCTAGTGTTATGAAGTAATAAACTGATCCCCCACTAATTACTAGTTAATTATATAATGCATCTCTTCATCCTCTAGCTATTAGTTAAATAGCAGGAGCGAGTAAGTTCTATAAAAGGCAACGACAAAAAAAAACAACTTATTTGATATCGATACCAGAAAATCAAAATTCGACTTACATCCATTCATTTTTCTTTCAGTCTACGGTTTCGCTTTAACTGGAAACAACTATTGCTTTTTAGTCTTTCGTGCCAACGTCCAAAGAGTCTGAGCTCCAGGACCATGGATTCGTTTTAAAGCTTTCATTCCACCCGAGCAACGCCGGGCTATGCACACACACACACACACACACACACACACACACACACACACACACACACACACACACACACATATACTAGGTGCGATTAGTAAATTGTCGCAATTATTTTATTATTTCAAATAATAATAATTCTTGTTATTATAATACTGAACACAAATTATAATAACCTTTTAAATCCTCTGAAAAAATGCCATGTGTGTACCCTGTGGTACCCCAAATTTCACGTTGCTCACGTTCGGTCTATGGTATTCACATAATCTTTTCCTAGAACCACATTTCTGCAGCTTCAAGTCTAGCGTTTTTTTCCACCGTCAAATTCAGCAGCAGTTGAATCAACTCGCTTCTCTGATGCTCTTGTGGATTCCGAGTGAGCAACCGCACAAAATAATGAACAACAAAAACAGATATGGAGATAGAAAAGTAGGTTATATTGAACCTAATATACAAACTTGAACACAGGTTAGTAAATCCAGGAATATTATTAGTAAGAAATCAATATATACAAGTCTTGAAATGAAGTCGTTGGATGAGGAACCGCACAAAATAATGAACGACAAAAAACAGATATTGAGATAGAAAAGTAGGTTATATTGAACCTAATATACAAACTTGAACACAGGTTAGTAAATCCAGGAATATTATTAGTAAGAAATCAATATATACAAGTCTTGAAATGAAGTCGTTGGATGAGGAACCGCACAAAATAATGAACGACAAAAAACAGATATTGAAATAGAAAAGTAGGTTATATTGAACGTAATATACAAACTTGAACGCAGGTTAGTAAATCCAGCAATACTATTAGTAAGAAATAAATATATAAAAGTCTTTAAATGAAGTCGTTGGAAATAGTATATCCGTGTATATTATTCTAGCTGAGTGGAGCTCAGAGCAAGTCTGACTTCTGATGCGGTTGTTCAGCCGTTTCGGAGTCTATAGGTAACGGACACACACAGACACACACACACAAAGACAAAGTTCCATTTATAAATAAGTTTAGATTTTAACAAGGCAAATTCAAGCCGTATTTCTTCCTAAAACAACAACTGCGACAAACGTTCGATTTTATGTGTTGTACGTGAGAAAATCAAACGCGTCTACGAAAATTTGAAACAATAGAATCATTCGTAAGAGGTTAACTGTTTTGCCTGTTGATGGAACAGCAATAAAATGTAAGCAGATGGCCCATTGTGTTGTCACAGTTGTAATTCGGCTCTGAAAATCTCCGACATAATAAAAATATTTCAGTGGTGATATACACAAGCTGTTACTCTTTATTTGTAAGCGTGTCAAAATTGAGCCTTTCTTATCTTGTGCGTGTGCTTGTAAAATAATAAAAATAAATAGAGTAGCTTGAAATATTTTCACACGCACACACACCTATACATACAAAAATAATTCAACTGTAATACGGTGAGACCAAACTACCAATCTAGTAGCAGACTTGGATTCATCAGTCGAGGCACTAAGGAAAAAAAATCTTGTAAGAGTTAGAAAATGTCTGTAAATAAGACAGTGAAACCACGTCACACCAGTAAGAGAGCGACAGAAGTCTAAATGGCAGGTCAGAAACGACAACATTACGACACTAAATTAAATCACGGAAAATCACTCCTGCCACCCATAAGCATGAACCAACCAAGTCCCCCGGAAAGCAATACACTACGCCTTCTCGGCCTTACCCTATCTTCCGACTTCAACTGGAATAATTACATTGAATCAATAGTTAAATCCACTGCCAGGAGGGTTTGGTCACTCTGTCGGGCCAGGAAGTTTTTTCTGTCGGAATCCATCATGCACAAATACAAATCAACCATCCGACCTTGCATAGAATACTGTTGTCATGTCTAGTCAGGCGCCCCTGCTGTTCATCTCAGTGTTCTCGACGGGCGCCAAAGGAGAATCTGTAATGTAATTGGTCCTGACCTGGCAGCTCGACTCCAGCCACTTTCTCATCGTTGGGATGTGGCTTCCCTCTGTCTCTTCTATAAATATTTTCATGACTTCTGCTCTGACGAACTTGGGTCACTAGTATCTCCTCCATAAGAATTTACTCGGACAACCTGACTGGCAACAAGGTCTCACCCTTTTACAGTTAGATCAACGCAATACAGGCGACAATTCTATTCCAGTAGCTTCTTTTCTCGCGCTTCCCGCCTGTGGAATTCCCTTCCATATACTTGCTTTCCTGACGGCTACAATCTCCAGAAATTTAAATCCAATGTCAATTCTCATCTCTTATCTACTTAACTCCAGCCCTTTCCACATCACCTCGTGTATCTTGTTCTTTTTCTCTCTCTCTCTACCTTCGCAACTGTCTTCACTCCTATGTTCACATCCTTCTCTTGCCCTTTCTCTGACACCCTCTGTAACTGGTTCGTCTTTCTCTTCATTCTTCTGTATAAACTGACTCCAATCCTTTATACATCACCCCGTGTCTCTTGTTCCTTTCTTTTTTTTTTCTACCTTCGTAACTATCTTCACTCCTATGTTCACATCCTTCTCTTGCCCTTTCTCTGACACCCTCTGTAACTGGTTCGTCTTTCTCTTCATTCTCCTGTATAAACTGACTCCAATCCTTTATACATCACCCCGTGTCTCTTGTTCCTTTCTTTTTTTCTACCTTCGTAACTATCTTCACTCCTGTGTTCACATCCTTCTCTTGCTCTTTCTCTGACACCCCCTGTAAATGGTTCGTCTTTCTCTTCACTATCCTCCTGCCTAAACTGACTCCAGTTCTTTCTACATCACCCCGTATATCTTGTTTTTTCCTTTCTCTCTACCTTCGCAACTGTCTTCACTGCTGTGTTCACATCCTTCTCTTGCTCTTTCTCTTTCACACCCTGTAGCTGTTTTGTCTTTGTCTTCACTCTCCTCCTGCCTAATGCTTCAACTCTTTTATGTAACCCCCTGCACATCAGTCGCGTTAACGCCTTGCATGGGGTGAATTGATTCATTAGAGCCTGTTAAGAATTCTGAGTTATGCAGTAGGAGCATCAGACCAAACATGGCAACAGCTTTTAATATACGGGCTAATGGTATATTAAAAAATGGGCCAGATGGATTCTGAATTTTTTTTTTTTTTTATAAGCGTTTCACCCCGAGCGAGGCATGTCACTGCCACTACTGCGCAGGGGGCTACGTAGAGTGGAGAAAGGATGATTAAATATAGGAAATGTCAGAGGGTGGGTGATAGGCGGGTAAGGATACCGAGAATGAGGGTTGGGTAGATGAGAGTGTTCTGAGAATAGTTGGGAGTTAGTGTGATAGGAGGTGAACTATTGACCCTACATTTAAACACCTGGAGATTGTAACTGTCAGGAAAGCAGACTTGTGGAAGGGAGTTCCACAGGCGGGAAGCGCGAGAAAAGAAGCTGTTGGAGTAGAATTTACGGTTACATCTTATTTACCTAGCATTAGACCTAGTAATTGATTGAATATACTTACTCCACTTCATGTCTGCAGAATACGTGAGGCTAAGATAGCACAGAGTGTTGCCCGCCTTAGAGTTGAACACCGGCCTTACTGATTTCCCACTCTGAATAAGTGAAAATAGTTTTCTTTAAATCAATTTAAAAGCCATTTTTGTCCCAGTTATCAACAGACTGGATTTCTTTTTCGGGAGCAGTTGCCAATTTTACACAGTTGTGTCTGCTGAACATACTAGTAAGACAAGTGTAAATGATTGTAACATCTGCATAAATAACTAGGTATATATATATATATATATATATATATATATATATATATATTGGGTCTGACGAGCAGCAAGGTCAGCATCCGAAATACGTATTACCCATGAAATTGCAGAATATCTCATTTTTTTTCTAAATTATATTACTCTGTTAAATTGAATAAATAAATTTAACATTGAGTTCTTTTGAGTTCGTCTCTAACAGAATTTACCTGACTTATATACCAAGTATTCTACGTTATATATATATATATATATATATATATATGTGTGTGTGTGTGTGTGTGTGTGTGTGTGTGTGTGTGTGTGTGTGTGTTTAGAGGCAGCAAATTTTCTTTTAGACGTGTCAGATGAAATAAATTGCAAACATTGTGTTTGTTTATTTTTAATAAAATCCGTTCATCCTCACAGATAATCTTTCGCGTATTATAATTGAAAGATGTCAGAAATGAGCTGTAATATTTACAGATGTTATTATCATTCATTTTATAATGTACCCAAGCATTTTCAATCTGTTTCTGAGATCATTTTTAGGGGTGTCTTGAGGTTATTTATTGTTACCATAACTCATCTCCCTGATGATGATCTATTCAATACCTTTATGTTTGAAAACGTTACTATCATTTGGAGTAAGACAAAGTAAACTTTTTCCAAGAAATCATAATTACCATTCCGTAGAAATTCCACGGGTTCTGCTAGTAATATAAGATTACAGTTGTCCTTTCTAAGCTCTACAACCTCTGCCTATCTTCCTCCTGCTTTCCTGCCTGTTGGAAGTCTTCTTCTGTGGTTTCAATATTCAAGAACACTGGTGAACCCTCGGACCCCACAAATTACCGTCCTATCAGCCTTCTTCCGATCTTCGGCAACGTATTCGAAGCCATTATCAATGCCGAGGTCGTTCAGCATCTCACGGCCCAGGGGCTCCTCTCAGACAAACAGTATGGCTCCCGCTTCACCAGGTCTACTGCTGATATGCTAACGACCATCACCGAGTATATATACCAGGCTCTCGACAAGAATGGTGAAGCCCGAACTGTCGCCCTGGATATCTCTAAGGCATTCGACAGAGTTTGGCATGCCGTCCTTCTATGGAAACTGTGAAGCTACGGCATTACTGGACTTTTGTTGGACTTAATCTAACCATTCCTCTCCAACCGCACACTGGTTTTAAATGGACATTCCTCCCAGAACTACCCTACAAACGCGGGTGTCTCCCAATGCTCTATCCTAGGTCCTACGCTCTTTCTAATCTACATCAATGATCTCCCTGATGCCATAAGATCACAAGTAGGCATGTACGCCGATGATACCACAGTTTACGCTCGCCTCGATCAAAAATCGGGTGTTGACGACAAGGCGAACCTCGCGGCTGAGCTTGAAAAGGACCTCCAATCTGTGGTGAATTGGGGTAGGAAATGGCTCGTAAAATTCAATTCTTCCAAAACGAAGCTGCTGTCAATTAACCACCACAGACAACCGCACCTCCCTCCCATTAGCATGGAACAGGCTTGCTTCCCAGAGAGTAAAACACTACGCCTGCTTGGCCTGACACTCTCAGTGGACCTCAAGTGGAATGACTACGTCGAATCCATTGCTAAATCATCTGCGATGAAAGTCGGCTCTCTGTGCAGGGCCCGGAAAGTCTTTCCGTCTGAATCTATCCTGCACTTATACAAATCTACCATCCGCCCGTGTTTTGAATACTGTTGCCACATCTGGTCGGGTGCCCCTGCTTTTCTCTTCGGGCTTCTTGATAAAATACAGCGAAGAATCTGTAATGTGATTGATACCGACTTAGCTGACCGCCTGCAGTCACTCTCTCAACGGCGTGACGTGGCTTCCCTGTGCCTCTTCTATAAATACTTTCATGGCTTCTGCTCTGATGAACTTAAATCACTGGTGCCCCCTAGGTGTGAATTTGCACGAGATACTAGATTGGCAACTAGGCCCCACCCTTTCACAGTGAACCCGATGAAATGTAACCGCAATTTCTACTCTAACAGCTTCTTTTCTCGCACTTCCCGCCTGTGGAATTCCCTTCCGCATACTTGCTTCCCCGACGGCTACAACCTCCAGGAGTTTAAATGTAAGGTCAATAGACACCTCCTAACACACTAACCCTCACATTCTCTCCAACTCTCCCCCATGTACATCCTAACTCGTCTATCGTCCTGTGTAACCCCCTGCGCTATAGTGGCAGTGGAATGCCTTGCTTGGGGTGACATGATTAAAAAAATAGCTTCTATGGACATTACTTTTATAGATATTTTAATAAAATTACACTCTGTGTTATCGTTATTTTATTATCCAATACCTTTATGTTTGAAGATGTTACTATCATTTGTCGTATGACAAAGGAAATTTTTCCAGGAAATCATAATTATCCTTCCGTGGAAATTCTGCGGGTTCTGCTATTTATTCAAATAGTTGCCCTTTGAATCAGACAAATCACTTTTCATTATAAATTGTTTCTACTTTTTTATTTTTTTCTGATTATCAACGCAGCATATTCTTTAATGTCTGGAGATTCAAATTTTCTTTTATTCGGCAAACCAAAACGAATTCTTTTAAATCTGAAAATGATTTCATGGGCTGGATCCTCGCTACAGATGTTCTCTCTTGGAACCAATCGGCTTTTTATTTGGCTAATCAAGAAGTTATATTTGTTTAAATGTTGAATCGTTTAAAAAAAAGTATGCTATTTCGGAAATTAATCTTTTTGGAAATGAAATTATAACATTCATAGAATTTCCTGTTTGATTTCAGGAGATTCTCCTTAAACTAAATTTGTCGTACAAAACAATTCATTGTTCATTTCATGTCGGCTATTTTTTTTTTTTTTTTTTGTTCCAGAGCATAAATAAAAACCTTAACATAAAATCTCCTCATGATGCTTGACAGTAGAATTGTATGTACGATTGTTAGGAGTGCCATTTTTTCTACAATCATAACATTGTTCATTGTGTTTTGTTTTTTTTTTATTCTGTTTTGCCTGACCACAGAATATTTCGGTGTAGGCATTTTTCATTCTGGTTTTATTAAAAAAAAAAACAAAAAAACAAACAAACAAAAAATCTATACTGTGTTTTCGTACAGAGTTTCTTTCAAATCATTCTGCTATAATAATTTCTTCTTCTGCTATGTGCCGTGTCCTTTCAGGACGTAGGCGACTATGACCATCCACGTCACCCAATCCCTGGTGGCTCTTAGCACGCTTTCTCCTGTTACTACTCCACGCAACCCCCGTAGCGTCATCCAACTGAACAAGCCCATAAATCTACAATATAAATGTATAGAAACTCACATGACCACAAAATGAGGGATCAGTTTATATATTGATTATAATATAGATTTGATCCCCCACTTTATATCCACATTATTTTTTTATAAACAGCATATGTATTCTTCTGCTATGTGCCGTGTTCTTTCAGGACGTAGGTGATCATGGCTTTCCACGTCTCCCTTTATCTGGTGGCGCTTAGCACGCTTTCTCCTGTTATTCCACAACAACCCCCGTTCTGTCATCCACCAGCTCAAGCCAAGGAATCTAGATTATAAATGTATAGAAATTAGCATGGTCACAAAATGAGGGATCATTTTACATATTGATTATAATATAGATTTGATCCCCCACTTTATATCCACATTATTTTTTTATAAACAGTTAGCATATGTATTCTTCTGCTATGTGCCGTGTCCTTTCAGGACGTAGGCGATCATGGCTTTCCACGTCTCCCTATCCCTGGTGGCTCTTAGCACGCTTTCTCCTGTTACTACTCCACGCAACTCCTGTTCCGCGATCCACCTGATCAATCTCTTCAAATATGTTGTCCGCTGCCGCTTCTGTTTCTTTTCCTTCTATCTGGCCTGTCAGTATAAGGTTCTCCAACCCTTCCTTCCTCGTTGCATGTCCCAGGAACTTCAGTCCTCTCTTCCCGATGCTCAGTATTAATTTCCTTTTCGTTGCCATTTTTTCCAAAACCTCACATGATATCCGCAGCATCCTTCTGTAGAACCACATTTCCGCTGCTTCCAGTTTTTTCCTCATCTTCGATGATATTGTCCAGCATTCTCTGCCGTATTGAAGAACTGACATCACATAGCTATCCAGTCCTCTCTTGTTTCTAGAGAAATTTCCCGATGTCTTAGTATTTTACTCAGCTTCTGGAACGCGTCCTTTGCCATGCCAATTCGCCTTCGGATCTCTGTGTCGCACTTTCAATCTCCTGTTAGAAGACTTCGCCATGCTTCATGCTTTTTTTTAAATATTTTCCTTTCAGATTTAGTGAGTTATTATTATTATTATTATTATTATTATTATTATTATTATTATTATTATTATTATGTCATTTTTCATCATATTTCGATTTCTGCTTTGGTCTCACTACCAACCAAGTCTGCGGGGAGACCTAAGGCAGGTAGTGGCGTGTTGTTATGGCTCCATTTCATGTTTTTCTATCTTCCCTATCATCCCCAGCATTACATAGATAAAGTTTTCCTTAGTGTGTGGGCTGTACTTAATAAGACAATTTTTTGTATATCTCTTAAGCTGGGGTTTCCAGGGATTCTTTCAATGTGTTGTTTTGTTCCATTTTTTTCATTCCAAGTGCACCTACTATCACTGGCACAACTCTTGTTTTCAATTTCCACATTTTTCCTATTTCAATTTCCAGGTCTTTATATTTTGACAGTTTTTCAAATTCCTTGATTGCTATGTTACAATCCGCTGGACAAGCCATGTCAATTAATAGACAATTATTATTATTATTATTATTATTATTATTATTATTTCTAACAGTTATTAAAATATAATGTCTAATTTGAAATTTAATTTAGTTTTGAAATGCGAAATATTTCAGTGTTGTATTTCTACCCACGTTTCAAAACCACGCGTTACTCCTTTTTATCTCTGACTGATCTTGATAAAGCAAAGACGAACTGAAATTATCCAAATGAAAACAGAAGATCAGTCTTTGAGAAGCACGAAAAATTCAAAGAAAAATTCAATCTTTTGTTTTCGGGTAATGTTAATCTATAGCTTTGCAAACACTTGTCCTTTTTCGCTTAGACTTTTTTTTTTAATCATATCACCCCAAGCAAGGCGAAAACGCCACTGATGCGCAGGGGACTACGTAAGAGTGAAAAGATTGGAGAAGAGAAAAAACCGGAAACCACAACCTAAACAGGAAACAAGGGATAAGCCTCTTCAACTGTTCAAAAGACGTGGGTGGAGTGTGAACCGGGCGATAGTTTAGACTATCTACTCCAATTGGAAAAAAAATAAAAATATAAAAAAGAGTGAAAAGATTGGAGAAGAGAAAAACCGTAAACCACAACCTAAACAGGAAACATGTATAAGCCTCTTCACCTGTTCAATAGACGTGGGTGGAGTGTGAACCGGGCGATAGTTTAGACTATCTACTCCAATTGAAAAAAAATAAAAATAAAAATAAAGAGTGAAAAGTTTGGAGAAGAGAAAAACCGAAAACCACAACCTAAACAGGAAACAAGGGATAAGCCTCTTCACCTGTTCAATAGACGTGGGCGGAGTGTGAACCGGGCGATAGTTTAGACTATCTACTCCAATTGGAAAAAAAATAAAAATATAAAAAAGAGTGAAAAGATTGGAGAAGAGAAAAACCGTAAACCACAACCTAAACAGGAAACATGTATAAGCCTCTTCACCTGTTCAATAGACGTGGGTGGAGTGTGAACCGGGCGATAGTTTAGACTATCTACTCCAACTGAAAAAAAATAAAAATAAAAATAAAGAGTGAAAAGTTTGGAGAAGAGAAAAACCGAAAACCACAACCTAAACAGGAAACAAGGGATAAGCCTCTTCACCTGTTCAATAGACGTGGGCGGAGTGTGAACCGGGCGATAGTTTAGACTATCTACTCCAATTGAAAAAAAATAAAAATATAAAAAAGAGTGAAAAGATTGGAGAAGAGAAAAACCGTAAACCACAACCTAAACAGGAAACATGCATAAGCCTCTTCACCTGTTCAATAGACGTGGGTGGAGTGTGAACCGGGCGATAGTTTAGACTATCTACTCCAACTGAAAAAAAAATAAAATAAAAATAAAGAGTGAAAAGTTTGGAGAAGAGAAAAACCGGAAACCACAACCTAAACAGGAAACAAGGGATAAGCCTCTTCACCTGTTCAATAGACGTGGGTGGAGTGTGAACCGGGCGATAGTTTAGACTATCTACTCCAATTGAAAAAAAATAAAAATAAA
The DNA here is from genome assembly GCA_037127315.1 of Ascarosepion bandense. Lineage (NCBI taxonomy): Eukaryota > Metazoa > Mollusca > Cephalopoda > Sepiida > Sepiidae > Ascarosepion > Ascarosepion bandense. The sequence goes on along the minus strand of JBBBDQ010000705.1, from coordinate 2,088,591 downwards.
AAAAGAGTGAAAAGATTGAAAAGAGAAAAAAAGAAAAAGAAATTGTTCACTTTGCCATGTTCCATAAAAATTTACGTTTCGATATTAATACACCAGCTCGTCTTCTTCAATGTGCCATGACCTTTCAGAAGGTGGAGGGTTATAGCTCTCTACAACTTTCTATTTCATTTAAGCCTTAACAACTTCTATCCTTTACCAGACCTCCACCCAGTGCCGTTCTTAGCAACATCGCGGCCGCACGCAGAATGCAAAAAATGCGGCCCCTCTACCCGCAGAATGTAATATGATGCCACTGGTCTTGTCTCAGTCACACGACAATAAACAGCAGCAAAGCTTGGATGACATATATATATATATATATATATATATGATGAGAGGTTGGATGACATGACTGCCTTCAGTCTAGAAAATCAATCTGATACAGCCGTGTAGACTCGTGTTCGTTATTATTCGGGAAGCCGTATGTACAAATCATATATAACTATTAATGATATTAATATTCTTTAGTGCCGTGCTTAGGGACCCCGGAGACCCCGCAATTGCTCCTTAGCTCTCTAGATTTATTAAAATTAAAAAAAATTAACAAAATAATTATTACGATTAACTGGAAAATTATCATAGTTGTATGTTGAAATAGACATCTATCAACCTGTCTCTCTCTCTCTCTCTCTCTCTATATATATATATATATATATATATATATATATATATATATGATGAGCTGTGATACGGCGAAACAGATCTGTCTGCGGATGACAATATTTACGCTGTCACACCCTGATTGAGCACTCTGGAAAAATAGTAGACTTTGATAAACAGTAGCTACTCTGGCGTGTACGCATCGCTCATTCAGTGAAATGAATTAGAGCGCTCTAGCTATTGGGCGCGTATAATGATATGCGCTAAAATGTCTGCCTACTTCCACCGAACGCCCATAGCCCGAGGGTAGAGTCGCCGACTGACGCCATTTCGGTCGGGTTTCAATCCTGGTTAAAAAAAAGCAATCGGAGTCTAACCGTACTGATGAGCTGTGATACGGCGAAACAAATCTGTCTGCGGATGACAATATATGTATATATATATATGTATATATTCTTTATACCAACACTTTTTGACAGTCCCTCTTCATTTTTTAAATAAACGCCTGAAGTTTAATTTTTGACAGTATATCAAACTTTCTGTAGCAAAAGGTTTTTGAAATTTTGGTTTCAATTTTTTGAAAATTCCTTGAAAAAACTCAAAAAAGAGTATAGATATCTACTCCTGTTCTCAAACGTAAGAAGAGGGGATAGATATCTACTCCTGTACCCAATCGTTAGAAAAGAGGATAGATATCTACTCCTGTTCTCAATCGTAAGAAGAGGGGATAGACTTCTACTCCTGTACCGAATCGTAAGAAAAGGAGATAGATATCTACTCTTGTTCTCAGTCGTAAGATGTGGGGTTAGATGTCTACTCCTGTTCCCAATCGTAAGAAAGGGGATAGATTTCTACACCTGTTCTCAATCGTAAGAAGTGGGGATAGACATCTCGTCCTGTTCTCAATCGTAAAGAGAAGGGATAGACATCTACTTATGTTCCTCATCGTAAGAAGAGTGGATAGACATCTACTCCTGTTCCCAATCGTAAGAAAAAGCAATAGACCTCTACTTCTGTTGAAAAGTCGTGGAGGAAACGTCACCCTGGGCAATTAAAAGGATTGATATTACATAACAATTTAGAAGTCTTTTCTTTGTTTCTAATAAAAGTTTCCTGTTTTTTTTTTGTTTTTGTTTTTGTTTTTGTTTTTGTTTTTTTGTTTGTTTGTTTTTATTTTTGTTCTTTTTTTTTTGTTTAGCTTTGTAATTTTTTTGCTAAATCAATTTGCCTCCAGATTTCGGTGTCTAATTTTTTATCCTCTGTTAAAACGTTTTCAATGTCATAGAAAAGCTTTTTAACTCTTTTGATGTTGATATCTCTGATTCGTAGTTCGTGTATTGCAGATTTTGTTTATGTCTTGTTGAAAACCATACTTTCTGTCTTCTCTCAGTTGATGGCCAATCTCTTTTTCCCCCGCTTTTCGCTACCATTTTCTCTTGAAAGTCCTATCGTATCCTTTCCATGTATACCATCAACACAGAGTCATCTGCGTAGCTTAAATTAGTAAGATTACGCCCAACGATAATATACAAACCATTGCAAGTATAGAAACGAGTGTGGGAATGATATGTGATGTTCACCTGCGATATGACATTGAATGCGAGACAATTTCGTCCCAACCGAAAAGAAAGACAAATGGCAATTGAGATGTGATTCTATCGAATATGACGAAACATGAAAAACTGACAAAGTTTACAAGAGAATAGAACCGACGAAAAAAGTGTTGATGACAAACTGGAAGAGAGAACTTCAATGGCTGAAAGCTACCATAAGGAAAGAAGCCTTGAGAAAATAAAAAACCTATAGGACACTTAGTAACCAACGAAAGCAAATCAAAAAGTTAGCCATTTTTGTTCAAAAGAATAGATTGACAAGTGTAGTTGCCAGATGGATAATCCAGCAAGGGCTTAGGCACTGATAGGGATCTTATAATTTAATATGCACCAGTCACGTGGTAACCCCCATATTTTGGAGGAAAAACAAAACCAGAATTGCTGTACACTTCCTTAGAAAAGAATCAGTCCCGCTATAGGAAATAAACTTGGCGGGTATTATATCTACGCTTGAATTCTTGTTAGACGCCGCAGAAGGGAGGTTGGAACACATCAGTCTCCTTTGAAATATTATGCTATAGAAAAAAGTGCTGGATTAATAAGCTTAATGAGTCACATTACAAAACTGATTGTCACAAATCCTGAGGAATAGAGCGAGAAGCAGAATCAGGCCAGAGATAGGACAGAAACAGTGCGGCTTTGTCAAAGACACTAGAACAAAGAACGCCATATTTATGATTAGGATGCTCTCCGAAAGGGCAATACAAATGAAGAAGGACTTGTACCTATGTTTTATTGATTATTGTTATGTCGTGAGTAAGAATAAATAACTCAACAACAGGAATAGGTTAATTGTTGTATTCCGTGAAAATAGTATTTACAAAGGTTATTAGTATCCAATACAAGAATAAAGTTTAATCGTCCCAACCATCGTAAGACGTAGTATGAGCAATGGGTACTTCCGGGTCGTCACCGGAAGTCTACGACTGACTTGTCGATCGGCTGCTCGGCACACTCTCCTACGTAGATGCCACCATTACTTTACATAGTAATGGAATAGTCCATTATAGCCGAATAGGCGCGGGCGTCTCAACAATTATGCGAAGGCATTCGACAAAATACGCCACAAAGAACTGATGAAGATGCTCAGCAGCCTCGACATTTTTGGGAAAGACATCAGAGTAATCAAGAATCTCTACTGGCAGCAAACGGCCTGCATATGGACAGGTAACGATTTCAGCAGATACACAATGATAGAAAGGAGCGTAAGACAAGGGGTGTCTTTTCACCGGATCTGTTCAACTTGTATAGCGAGAATATTTTGAGGACCCTAGATGCTACACCAGGATTTGATATTGGAGACCACAACTTAAACAACATAAGGTATGCAGACGATACA
>JBBBDQ010000705.1:2075000-2080000 GCA_037127315.1 Ascarosepion bandense | reverse complement strand
AGTCAATGGAAGGGAATTCCACAGGCGGGAAGTGCGAGAAAAGTATCTGTTGAAGTAGAATTTGCGTTTACAATTTATTGGTTTCACAGTAAAAGGGTGGGACCTAGTTGCTAATCTTGTGGCTCGAGTAAATTTATATATAGGAGGCACCAGTGATTCATCGAAGCAGAAGCCGTGAAAATATTTGAAGAAGAGACACAGGAAGCCATACTGAGCCGGTGAGAAAGTGACTGCATCTGAGCTGCCAATGTAATCGGTCACATTACAAATTTTCCGTTGGATTTTGTCAAGGACCCCTAGGTGTGTAGCGGGGGTACCTGACCAGATATGGCAGCAGTATTCAATGCACGGGCGAATGGTAGATTTGTATATATGCAGTATTGGTTCAGACGGGTAAAACTTCCTGGCCCTACACATAGAACCGACCTTCTTAACAACGGCTTTGCTCCCAGGAAGTCTAGACTGACCCATGCTAATGGGGCGTAGGAGCGATTGTCTGTGATGGTTAAGAGATAGCAGCTTCGTTTTGGAAGCATTAAAATTCACGAGCCTTAGAATTTTTCTTGGTATTGTACAGTTTTTGTCAAGAATCCCAAAGAGAGCAGCAGGGGCACCCGACCAGATATGGCAGCAATATTCAATACACAGGCGGATGGTAGATTTGTATATGTGCAGAATAGATTCAGGTGGGAAAAACTTCCGGGCCCTGCACAGAGAGCCGACTTTCATAACAGTATGGATTCGATATTGTCATTCCACTTGAGGTCTGTTGTGAGAGTTAACCCGAGGAGGAGCAGTGTTTTGCTCTCCGGGGGTAGCCTGATCCATGCTAATGGTTGGGTAGTAGCGATTGTCTGTGATTAGCAGCTTCGTTTTGGAAGCATTAACATTCACGAACCATTTCCGTAGACAGCGCAAAACATTCACGTGCAAGATGGTAATTATTAGAAACTTACCATAGCTTAAAATAGCCTTAGACTTTTTATTGGTCTTGTATTTGGATAATTTTACTCGACTGTTGCTGGTTCTGCCAAATCAGTTTCAGGATATATGTAGGAATGGCCCTTGGGCCTGCACAAGTTTTACTCTGAACTCAGCTTCTGAGAAACAAAAATCAAGTCACAATAAACTGTACAAAATTATATCTTCGTAAATTATTATATCACTGTATTTGAAAATAATCAAATTGATGTGGGCATATTAATTCATTTTTGATTTATAGACATCTTTATCAAATAGCGAGCATATATTTCCACATTGACTTGATACTAAATTTTATTAATAAGTCTCTGGGAATGACACCTGCCAATGAATAGATTGCAATGTAATTTAAAAAGAAAAAAGAATGGTCGTAAATTCAGGCTTGATTCATTAGTATATCATTTTTCAGAAATCCTTTTTGTATATTTTAAAAATAAATCTTCGTTACATTCTTTTCTTGTCCTTTTGACAAGTAAATTTCTCTCACGACTTTTCCACGTTCACCATTTTTTTCTTGTTACATTTTCTATCTTCAGATGCAGTTTGTTTAATTTCTAAAAACGGCAAATCTTCTTTTACCTACCATGTCCCTTCAGGACGTGGGCAATCACGACATTTGTAGCTCTTGATGTATTTTGTTCCGTTACCCATTTAGTCAAGCCTACTAATTATTCTTTTTCTGCTCTTTCTCTTGTCTTCAATCTGTGGGCATTTCTTTTATAATCATATCGTGGTCATAAATTGAGGGATTAGTTTATATATTGGTTGTAATATAGAATTGATCCCCCACTTCATATCCACATTATAATAATATAAATATTTTTTATAATCATATCGCCCAAAAGCAAGGCATTTTACTGCCACTGTTTTGCGGGGGTTACATAGAAGAAAAATTATGAGAAAGAGTGACAGGTTATAGGGGGTGTCAGGAAGTGGATAAGAAAAGGACGACTGTGGTCATAAACCGAGGGATTAGTTTATATATTGGTTGTAATGTAGAACTGATCCCCCACTTTAAACCCACATATTAATAGTATAGAATTTTTTTTTATAATCATATCGCCCCATGCAAGGAATTTTACATTCACTGTTTTGTAGAGGGTTACATAGGAGGAATGTATGAGAAAGAGTTACAGGTTATAGGGGTTGTCAGGGAGTGGGTATGAATAGGATGAGATTGTTGATGAGAGTAGTGTGGACGGAGTAAAAAAGCATAATGGAGAGGAAGCAAGTTAGTGAGACAGGAGATGACTATTGACTTTACATTTAAATTCTTGGAGATTGTAACTGTCGGGGAAGCAATTAAGCGGAAGGGAATCACACAGGCGGGAAGTGCGAGAAAAGAAGCTGATAGAGTAGAGTATACGTTTACAATTTATCGGTTTCACAGTAAAAGGGTGGGACCTAGTTGCTAATCTTGTGGCTCGAGCAAATTCATGTATGTGGGGCACCAGTGAGCTAAGTTCATCTGAGCAGAAGCCTTGAAAGTATTTGTAGAAAAGACACAGGGAAGCCACACTGTGTCAGTGATAAAGCGACTGTATCCTAGCTGCTAAGTCGGGATCGATCAAATACTCATTCTCCGTTGGATTTTGTCAAAGACAACTAGGTGGATAGCAGGAGCACCCGACCAGATATGACAGCAGTATTCATTGCACGGTCGGATGGTAGATTTGTATATGTGAAGGATTGTTTCAGACGGAAAAAAAATCTTCCTGGCCCTACACAAAGAACCGACCTTCCTAGCAGCGGATTTAGCTATGAATTCTATGTAGTCATTCCACGTGAGATCTGTTGTGAAAATTAACCCGAGGAGGCGCAGTGTTTTACTTTCAGGGAGACTAGCCTGATCCATGCTAAAGGGCGGTAGGAATCAAATTTTCCAAGTTTCCTTTCCTCATTATGAGTCCAAAAATTTCCAGTGTCTTAAACATAAGTTTTTTTATTGTTTTTATTTTCTCTGAAATACACCTACAAAAACCACATTTTGGCTGCCCCAAGTCTTCCCTTTATCTTTGAGAAGATTGTCCAAATCTACCATCCGCCTGTGCATTGAGTATTGCTGCCATATCTGGTCCGGTGCTCCTGCTATCCACTTAGGTGTCCTCGACCAAATCCAACGGATAATCTGTAATGTGATCGATCCCGACTTGGCAGCTCAGATACAATCACTTTCTCACCGACGCAGTGTGGCTTCCCTGTGTCTCTTCTACAAATACTTTCACGGCTTTTGCTCAAATAAGGCGATATTGTTATAAAGTGGGATCAATTTTACATTACAATCAATAGATAAACAGATCCCTCACTTTATGACCATAGTCAACCTTCTCTTACCATCCGCCCGTGCATTGAGTTTTGCTGCCATATCTGGTCGAGTGCTCCTGCTATCCACTTAGGTGTCCTCGACTGAATCCAACGGAGAATCTGTAATGTGATCGATCTCCTCGATTTCTCGTTCCGAGCCGATATCCACTGCACCACCCACGCACATACATAAGTCTTTTTCTTTATTTCTTACTTTTCGAGAAAACTGTTTGAAACACATTCGTTCTGATCGAAATGAAAACTGTCAGTCAGTCAGTTAAGTGCCATACGTGATACACGCTTGGGCGATCATGTCTCGAAAGAGACATGTCTGACTGGGCAGAAGATTATCCCGCAGTAGGTTGCCATTATTTTCTGCGGTAGACTGGTTGCCGACCAAGACTCTAGAACCCAATTTGTCCTGTTATTTAACTCATAGCTAGCGGGGGAAGAGATGTATTATATTATTAAGTAGTAATTAGTGGGGGATCAGTTTATTACTTCAGAACAATAGAAAACCGATCCACCACTTTATGACCAGTAGAAGCCTTAATCATGATTCCAACTATTATATTCAGTCAGTCAGTTAAGTGCCATAGGTGATACACGCTTTGGCGATCATGTCTCTTTCGAGACATGACTGACTGAGCCGAAGATTATCCAGCAGTAGGTTGACATTGCTTTCTGCGGTAGACTGGTTGCCAGCCAAGACTCTACAACCCAATCTGTCCTATTATTCGACACATAGCTAGAGGAGGAAGAGAAATGGAAATTTAATATTTGATTAATTTTTATTTTTTAACCGGAACATCTGTGCGAACCCGGATGCGCAGCGACGATTTTTGGTCATTTGTTTTCTGGTCGTTATAGAGCAAACATCCGGTCCCTCGCTTTGCTCGGTCGGTATCACCACAAGAGTACGTTTAAATTAAGTTACAAATATTAACGGTACAACGCAAAGGATCAGAAAGTAACATTTTCAGGCTAAGATCTGAAAGATGAAAAAAACTCACTTTTCGTTGGACCTCTTGTGACAGAATGTCATCGATTCTTAATATTACTCAGAAATCAGAAATACACACGCACACACACACGCACATACATGTGCACACACACACACAAATGCGCGGACAGCTTCAAATATAGAGTAAACCACACATAGAATTCGGTTAACATACACAAATGAACAGCCATATAAATCTCCGTATATATGCATATGAGCGCGTGTACCTCGTGTGTGTTATGTATATGTGCGTATAGGTATATATACAGAATATTTATATATACATATATGTAAGAATTAATAAATATTATGACTTCCTGTTCATAGGTAGGTAGTTAAGTATCTAGCTAGCTATCTAACTAGATAGATAGATAGATAGATAGATAGATAGATAGATAGATAGATAGATAGATAGATAGATAGATAGAACAGACTGAGATAGATAGATAGATAGATAGATAGATAGATAGATAGATAGAAATGAACAGACTGGGATAGATAGATAGATAGATAGATAGATAGATAGATAGATAGATAGATAGATAGATATTAACAGACTGAGATAGATAGATATGAACAGACTGAGATAGATAGATAGATAGATAGATAGATAGATAGATAGATAGATAGATAGATAGATATGAACAGACTGAGATAGATAGATATGAACAGACTGAGATAGATAGATAGATAGATAGATAGATAGATAGAT
>JBBBDQ010000705.1:1975000-2072500 GCA_037127315.1 Ascarosepion bandense | reverse complement strand
TCTTTCTTTCTGTTCCTTCTTTCTTTCTGTCTTTCTTTTTCTTTCTGTTCCTTCTGTCTACCTTTTTTCATCACCATTTTAAATCCTATCTCTGTCTCTCGTTCTTGCACATGAATTCTCTATCTCGTTTTATGCCTCTCTGTAACATTATCTGATTGGTTCAGTTTTTTCTTTCTTTCATTCTTTGTTTATTCTCCTCTCTTCTTCCCCCTCCCACCTCTCTCTCTCTCTCTCTCTCTCTCTCTCTCTCTCTCTCGATATTTACTTATTAGCTTTGCCTTTTTCATCATTTCCATTCTTGGATGCATGTGAAATATGAAGGGCATAAAATAATAATCAAACCAAACGAAATTAAACAAAGCCTAGAATGACAGAATTCAGAATTAAAGAATAACAAAAAAAAAAAACACGTACAACGTAATAACAGAATTCAAGAATAAAAAGTACAATGGATTTCATTCCGGTGTTACGAGCAAAAATTTTCCAACCATGAAAGAGAGCACCTAATGACCGGCCGTGATTGTTTCAAACTGCCAATACGAAACAAAAAATGACTCAATAAATATTCCAGCGATTCTATATAAGGAAAGAGTTCAGCTCCACTGGAACGTGTTCTTCTATAAAGGGAGATAATTCAGCTTTGTTTTCTTATTTTATTCAAACACTCGCTCAAAAGTTCTGGTTATGACGAATTAATTTTAAACTGTTGATGCTTGCCGTTTACTTGCTTTGGTGTCGATCAAAAGTGAATTTAATTTAATCGAACACGGTGATGAACCAAAAGGCATCATTAAGAATGATCATGAAGAGATTTGTTTGAACATTATTTTTGATCGATACTCGTATTTAATTTGATAATCCGTTTATAATCAAACAGTATTATATATTTATTTCTACCGGCCTGATTATTTACGATAATCATCATGTTACGGAAATTAACGAAGATTAACGAAACTGGTTATAAACAACCGACAATTTGAAATGATTTGTTTGAACATTATTTTTGATCGATACTCGTATTTAAGTAGATATTCTGTTTATAATCAAACAGTATTATCTATTTATTTCTACCGGCCTGATTATTTACGATAATCATCATGTTACGGAAATTAACGAAGATTAACGAAACTGGTTATAAACAACCGACAATTTGAAATGATTTGTTTGAACATTATTTTTGATCGATACTCGTATTTAAGTAGATATTCTGTTTATAATCAAACAGTATTATATATTTATTTCTACCGGCCTGATTATTTACGATAATCATCATGTTACGGAAATTAACGAAGATTAACGAAACTGGTTATAAACAAGCGACAATTTGAAATGATTTGTTTGAACATTATTTTTGATCGATACTCGTATTTAAGTAGATATTCTGTTTATAATCAAACAGTATTATATATTTATTTCTACCGGCCTGATTATTTACGATAATCATCATGTTACGGAAATTAACGAAGATTAACGAAACTGGTTATAAACAACCGACAATTTGAAATGATTTGTTTGAACATTATTTTTGATCGATACTCGTATTTAAGTAGATATTCTGTTTATAATCAAACAGTATTATATATTTATTTCTACCGGCCTGATTATTTACGATAATCATCATGTTACGGAAATTAACGAAGATTAACGAAACTGGTTATAAACAACCGACAATTTGAAATGATTTGTTTGAACATTATTTTTGATCGATACTCGTATTTAAGTAGATATTCTGTTTATAATCAAACAGTATTATATATTTATTTCTACCGGCCTGATTATTTACGATAATCATCATGTTACGGAAAATAACCAAGATTAACGAAACTGGGTTATAAACAACCGACAATTTGAAATGATTTGTTTGAACATTATTTTTGATCGATACTCGTATTTAAGTAGATATTCTGTTTTATATTACGGAAATTAACGAAGATTAACGAATATGGTTATAAACAACCGACAATTTGAAATGATTTGTTTGAACATTATTTTTGATCGATACTCGTATTTAAGTAGATATTCTGTTTATAATCAAACAGTATTATATATTTATTTCTACCGGCCTGATTATTTACGATAATCATCATGTTACGGAAATTAACGAAGATTAACGAAACTGGTTATAAACAACCGACAATTTGAAATGATTTGTTTGAACATTATTTTTGATCGATACTCGTATTTAAGTAGATATTCTGTTTATAATCAAACAGTATTATATATTTATTTCTAGCGGCCTGATTATTTACGATAATCATCATGTTACGGAAATTAACGAAGATTAACGAAACTGGTTATAAACAACCGACAATTTGAAATGATTTGTTTGAACATTATTTTTGATCGATACTCGTATTTAAGTAGATATTCTGTTTATAATCAAACAGTATTATATATTTATTTCTACCGGCCTGATTATTTACGATAATCATCATGTTACGGAAATTAACGAAGATTAACGAAACTGGTTATAAACAACCGACAATTTGAAATGATTTGTTTGAACATTATTTTTGATCGATACTCGTATTTAAGTAGATATTCTGTTTATAATCAAACAGTATTATATATTTATTTCTACCGGCCTGATTATTTACGATAAATTTTTGTTATTAAAATGTGCATCATTCACCAGGATTCGAACCTGCAACCCCTATCTACATAAGGGAAGCCACCATGTGATCTGACACGTTTTAGACCTCTCGACCACGATTGACAATCAGTCTAAATGAAGTCAAAATGGATAGAGGTCGCAGGTTCGAATCCTGCCAAATGACACACAATAAAAATTTATCGTAAATAACCAGGCCGGTTGAAATAAATATATAATAATGTTTGATTATAAATAGAATATCTGCTTAAATACGAATATCGATCAAATCTAATGTTCAAACAAATCATTTCAAATTGTCGGTTGTTTATAACCAGTTTCGTTAATCTTCGTTAATTTCCGTAATATAAAACAGAATATCTACTTAAATACGACTATCGATCAAAAATAATGTTCAAACAAATCATTTCAAATTGTCGGTTGTTTATAACCAAGTTTCGTTAATCTTCGTTAATTTCCGTAATATAAAACAGAATATCTACTTAAATACGAGTATCGATCAAAAATAATGTTCAAACAAATCATTTCAAATTGTCGCTTGTTTATAACCAGTTTCGTTAATCTTCGTTAATTTCCGTAATATAAAACAGAATATCTACTTAAATACGAGTATCGATCAAAAATAATGTTCAAACAAATCATTTCAAATTGTCGGTTGTTTATAACCAAGTTTCGTTAATCGTCGTTAATTTCCGTAACATGATGATTATCGTAAATAATCAGGCCGGTAGAAATAAATATATAATACTGTTTGATTATAAACAGAATATCTACTTAAATACGAGTATCGATCAAAAATAATGTTCAAACAAATCATTTCAAATTGTCGGTTGTTTATAACCAAGTTTCGTTAATCTTCGTTAATTTCCGTAATATAAAACAGAATATCTACTTAAATATGAGTATCGATCAAAAATAATGTTCAAACAAATCATTTCAAATTGTCGGTTGTTTATAACCAGTTTCGTTAATCTTCGTTAATTTCCGTAACATGATGATTATCGTAAATCCTGCTCTCTTCCTGACACCCCCTGCAACCTCTCACTCCTCATAGCATTGCTCCTCGTCCACCCCACTCTCATCATTAATCTCTTCCCTCTCCTACTCTCTTCCTGACACCGCCTGCAACCTCTCACTCCTCATAACATTACTCCTCGTCCACTCCACTCTCATCAGTAAACTCTTCCCTCTCCTACTCTCTTCCTGACACCCCCTGCAACCTCTCACTCCTCATAACATTGCTCTTCGTCCACCCCACTCTCATCAGTAATCTCTTCCCTCTCTTCCTGACACCTCCTGCAACCTCTCACTCCTCATAACATTGCTCTTCGTCCACCCCACTCTCATCAGTAATCTCTTCCCTCTCTTCCTGACACCTCCTGCAACCTCTCACTCCTCATAACATTGCTCTTCGTCCACCCCACTCTCATCAGTAATCTCTTCCCTCTCTTCCTGACACCTCCTGCAACCTCTCACTCCTCATAACATTGCTCTTCGTCCACCCCACTCTCATCAGTAATCTCTTCCCTCTCTTCCTGACACCTCCTGCAACCTCTCACTCCTCATAACATTACTCCTCGTCCACCCCACTCTCACCATTAATCTCTTCCCTCTCCTACTCTCTTCCTGACACCCCCTGCAACCTCTCACTCCTCATAACATTCCTCCTTGTCCACTCCACTCTCATCAGTAATCTCTTCCCTCTCTTCCTGACACCCCCTGCAACCTCTCACTCCTCATAACATTGCTCTTCGTCCACCCCACTCTCATCAGTAATCTCTTCCCTCTCTTCCTGACACCTCCTGCAACCTCTCACTCCTCATAACATTGCTCTTCGTCCACCCCACTCTCATCAGTAATCTCTTCCCTCTCTTCCTGACACCTCCTGCAACCTCTCACTCCTCATAACATTACTCCTTGTCCACCCCACTCTCATCAGTAATCTCTTCCCTCTCTTCCTGACACCCCCTGCAACCTCTCACTCCTCATAACATTGCTCTTCGTCCACCCCACTCTCATCAGTAATCTCTTCCCTCTCTTCCTGACACCTCCTGCAACCTCTCACTCCTCATAACATTGCTCTTCGTCCACCCCACTCTCATCAGTAATCTCTTCCCTCTCTTCCTGACACCTCCTGCAACCTCTCACTCCTCATAACATTCCTCCTTGTCCACCCCACTCTCATCAGTAATCTCTTCCCTCTCTTCCTGACACCCCCTGCAACCTCTCACTCCTCATAACATTGCTCTTCGTCCACCCCACTCTCATCAGTAATCTCTTCCCTCTCTTCCTGACACCTCCTGCAACCTCTCACTCCTCATAACATTGCTCTTCGTCCACCCCACTCTCATCAGTAATCTCTTCCCTCTCTTCCTGACACCTCCTGCAACCTCTCACTCCTCATAACATTACTCCTCGTCCACCCCACTCTCACCATTAATCTCTTCCCTCTCCTACTCTCTTCCTGACACCCCCTGCAACCTCTCACTCCTCATAACATTCCTCCTTGTCCACTCCACTCTCATCAGTAATCTCTTCCCTCTCTTCCTGACATCTCCTGCAACCTCTCACTCCTCATAACATTGCTCCTCGTCCACCCCACTCTCATCAGTAATCTCTTCCCTCTCCTACTCTCTCCCTGACACCCCCTGCAACCTCTCCCTCCTCAACGTTCCTCCTATGCAACCTCCTGCACAACAGTGGCGGTAAAATGCCTTGCTTTTGGCGACACGATTATATAAAAAAAAACATTACATAATAATTAGTAATATTTGAGAATGTTTCATCTAAAATAATTTAATATTTTTTATCGATGGACTTTTCTTGGAAGTTTTTAACTGGAGAAGAGGTTATTCCTGTTTAGGAATGGGTTTACTGTTCCCGCTGAAGTCTGACTATTCTCTTTCACTCCCAGTAGACCCTTTCATCTGAATGCCTTTATCAGCTAAGCTTGTCGTTCACTGATTAAAAAAAAGAAATAGATTCATTTCGTTTATAAATAGTAAGTCATTAACAAGATTTTTCAAATTACAGTTGGTGCTACAACATCATATTTTGACACATGAAACATTTATTATAAAAGGAAAATGCTTAATTATATTTAAATTAACTTATTTTTATTTTTATCACAAATGGTACGGTTCACCCGCCAAATCTCTTCACCCAATTCACTGATGGGTACGATCGAAGTGTTTACTATTTTTCGTTTCTTTTTCTTTCTATTTTTTTTTTTTTTTTCCGGTCAACTCGGTGGCCATCTTGTTGTCGCCTGCTTTCTCCTGTGAGGTTTGTTTCTTTCATAAATTTATGCACTTTTTACCATCGTGGGAATTCTTGTCCCGCTGAATTAATCAACTGCTTCAGTTTGTAAGACGTGTTTCCAGTTCTGACAGCACTAGAATTCCTATAATGAATATTTTTTCTCCCTTTTTTTTAACACACAGATTTTAGGTGCTAAAGTAAAAGCAAACAGTTAATTTGAAGGCCTTTCATCTGCGAAACTAATACACCTTTTTGTTTTTACGTCATGTTCGAACAAGTTGTAAATTTAAACAGATCGGTAGTATTTTAACCTAAGCTGCGAAATGTGATGCTAAAATCAGAACCTACGTTGGAAGAACAAACATTTTGTTCGAAAAGCTAAACAAAGTATTAAGAAACAGGAAAACTTTGTTAAAAACGAAGAAAAGTGCTGAACTATTAGGCCATATCTGTCCCCCAGTATAATAGTTGCTGCTAGACAATCTTCACACAGATTAATAGACTTCAGTCAGTCAGTTAAGTGCCATACGTGATACACGCATTGGGCGATCATGTCTCGAAAGAGACATGACTGATTGGGCAGAAGATTATCCCGCAGTAGGTTGCCATTGCTTTCTGCGGTAGACTGGTTGCCGACCAAGGCTATAGAACCCGATCTGTCCTGTTATTTGACTCATAGCTAGAAGTATAAGAGATGTATTATATTATTAGGTAGTAATTAGTGGGGGATCAGTTTATTACTTCATAACAATAGAAAACCGATCCCCCATTTTATGACCAGTAGAAGCCTTATTCATGATTCCAACTATTAAATTCAGTCAGTTAAGTGTCATACGTGATACACGCTTGAGCAATCATGTCTAGAAACAGACATGACTGGGCAGAAGATTATCCCGCAGTAGGTTGCCATTGCTTTCTGCGGTAGACTGGTTGCCGACCAAGGCTATAGAACCCAATCTGTCCTGTTACTTGACTCATAGCTAGAAGTATAAGTGATGTATTATATTATTAGATAGTAATTAGTGGGGGGATCAGTTTATTACTTCATAACAATAGAAAACCGATCACCCATTTTATGACAAGTAGAAGCCTTAATCATGATTCCAACTATTAAATTCAGTCAGTCAGTTAAGTGCCATACGTGATACACGCTTGAGCAATCATGTCTCGAAAGAGACATGACTGACTGGGCCGAAGATTATCCGGCAGTAGGTTGCCATTACTTTCTGCGGTAGACTGGTTGCCGACCAAGATTATAGAACCCAATCTGTCCTGTTACTTGACTCATAGCTAGAAGTATAAGAGATGTATTATATTATTAGGTAGTAATTAGTGGGGGATCAGTTTATTACTTCATAACAATAGAAAACCGATCCCCCATTTTATGACCAGTAGAAGCCTTATTCATGATTCCAACTATTGAATTCAGTCAGTCAGTTAAGTGTCATACGTGATACACGCTTGAGCAATCATGTCTAGAAACAGACATGACTGGGCAGAAGATTATCCCGCAGTAGGTTGCCATTGCTTTCTGCGGTAGACTGGTTGCCGATCTAAGGCTATAGAACCCAATTTGTCCTGTTATTTAACCCATAACTGGAAAGAATAGACGGATTAATACCTATCCCAAGGGTATTTGCGCGAAAGTGAATGCAATGAATTCAGCTGGAATTCGAACTCGGCTCTCCGATTTCTCGTTCCGAGTCGATATCCAATGCATCACAACGCACATCCTGAGACTTTAGGCAACAGAAAAGCGCTTCTACAGAATATACCGAGAGTGCGATGGAACAACGGCAAAGTTTTAAGGAAAATGGAAACAAATGGTGAATTTCTACCTATTTTTTTAATCGTTTCACCCCAAGCAAGGCGGTACCACCACTGATGCGCAGAGTAAAAGTTTAGACAGAGAAAGGCGGACCAGTTACAGGGGTTGTCAGAGAAAGAGCAAGAGAAGGCTCGGAACACAGGAGTGAAGACAGTTGCGAAGAGAGAAAGGAAAAGAACAAGACACACGGGGTGGTGTAGAAAAAACTGGAGTCAGTTTAGAAAAGTGGGCAATGAAAAGAAAGAGCGACCAGTTACAGGAAGTGAATGAGAAAGGGTAAGAGAAGGATGTGAACACAGGAGTGATGACAGTTGCGAAGGTAGGGAGAAAAGAAAAGAACAAAATACACAGGGTGATGTAGAAAGAACTGGAGTCAGTTTAGACAGGAGGAGAATGAAGAGAAAGACGAACCAGTTACAGGGGGTGTCAGAGAAAGGGCAAGAAAAGGATGGGAACAAAGGTGTGAAGACAGTTGCGATGGTTGAGAGAAATATAACAAAATATACGGGGTGATGTAAAAAGATCTGGAGTCAAGTGAATAAGAGATGGGAATTGACATTGCATTTAAATTCCTTGAGGTTGTAGCCGTCAGAAAAGCAAGAATATGGAAGGGTGTTCCACAGGCGGGAAGTGCGAGAAAAGAAGCTGTTGGAGTAGAATTGTCGCCTGCATTTGGTTAATCTAACTGTGAATGGGTGGGACCTTGTTGCCAGTCTGGTTGCACGAGTAAATTCTTGTGGCGGGGGCACTAGTGACTTAAGTTCTTCGGAGCAGAAGCCATGAAAATATTTGTAGAATAGACAGAGGGAAGCCACATCCCGCCGATGAGAAAGTGGCTTCGAATTAGAAAGATACGGTTTATACTTTCAGGACAATCACAGGATATCAGGGAAGGAAACCCACCAAATGATCATGTCTACATGGTTGACAAAACAAGAATTGGCCGTGTGCGGACAGTTCACTGAAAAACAGTTCACCAAAGGACAGTTCGCAGATAGACAATTTGCAGATAGAAAATTTCGTCGACGCTTTAATTATTTCCAAGTTTAAGTCCTCATCCATTTTTTAAAAATAAACTGTAGGCGAAGTGCCCAAGTGTTGGTGTGAGTAATTGTTCGGAAAGCATTCTGCCAATTCAGTCAGTTAAGTGCCATAGATGAGACACGCTTTGGGCGATCATGTCTTGAAGGAGACATGACTGACTGGGCAGAAGATTATCCCGCAGTAGGTTGATATTACTTTCTGCGGTAGACTGGTTGCCGACCAAGGCTATAGAACCCAATCTGTCCTGTTACTTGACTCATAACCAGAAGTATAAGAGATGTATTATATTATTACGTTGTAATTAGTGGGGGATCAGTTTATGACTTCATAACAACAGAAAACCGATCCCCCACTTTATGACCAGTATAAACCTTAATCATGATTCCAACTATTATATTCAGTTTGTCAGTTAAGAGTCATACCTGATACACGCTTGGGCGATCATGTCTCGAAAGAGACATGACTGACTGGGCAGAAGATTATCCCGCAGTAGGTTGCCTTTACTTTCTGCGGTAGACTGGTTGCCGACCAAGGCTATAGAACCCAATTTGTCATGTTACTTGACTCATAACCAGAAGTATAAGAGATGTATTATATTATTACGTAGTAATTAGTGGGGGATCAGTTTATGACTTCATAACAATAGAAAACCGATCCCCCACTTTATTACCAGTATAAACTTTAATCATGATTCCAACTATTATATTCAGTTTGTCAGTTAAGATTCATACCTGATACACGCTTGGGCGATCATGTCTCGAAAGAGACATGACTGCCTGGGCAGATTATCCCGCAGTAGGTTGATATTACTTTCTGCTATAGACTGGTTGCTGACCAAGGCTATAGAACCCAATCTGTCCTGCTATTTAACCCATA
Source organism: Ascarosepion bandense (assembly GCA_037127315.1). Lineage (NCBI taxonomy): Eukaryota > Metazoa > Mollusca > Cephalopoda > Sepiida > Sepiidae > Ascarosepion > Ascarosepion bandense. Next base: position 2,062,880 of record JBBBDQ010000705.1, on the reverse strand, counting down.
ACTGGAAGGAAGAGACGGATTAATACCTTTCCCAAGGGTATTTGCGCGTAAGTGAATACAATGGATTCAACTGGAATTCGAACTCGGCTCCCCTTTTTCCCGTTCCGAGAATGTCAGTCGTGTGTGTGTGTGTGTGTGTGTGTGTGTGTGTGTGTGTGTGTGTGTGTGTGCTTTTGTTTGTTTTTCATAATCATTTCACCCCAAGCAAGGCATTTTTACCGCCACTGTTACGCAGGGGGTTACATAAGGGGAAAGTGATGTGAAATATGGGTTAGTTATAGGAGACGTCAAAAGGAGGGTAATAGACAGATGAGAACACAGGTGGAGTTGATGGAAAAAAATGCTTGAGAGAAAGGATGCGAATTAGTGAGATAGGAGATGACTATTGACCTTACATTTAAATTACTGGAGATTGTAGCTGTCGGGGAAGCAAGTAAATGGAAGGGAATTCCACAAGTGGGAAGTGCGTGAAAAGAAGCTATTAAAGTAGAAATTACGGTTGCATTTTATTGGTTTCACTGTAAAAGGGTGGGACCTAGTTGCTAATCTAATAGCTCGTGTAAATTCATACCTAGAGGGCACCAGTGAGCTAAGTTCACTGGAACAGAAGCCGTGAAAGTATTTGTAGAAGAGACACAGGGAAGCCACGTCACGCCGGTGAGTGAGCGACTGCTGCCGAGCTGCCAAGTCGGTATCGATCACATTACAGATTCTCCGTTGGATTTTGTCAAGTACCCCGAGGTGAATAGCAGGGGCACCCGACCAGATGTGGCAGCAGTATTCAATACACGGGCGGATGGTAGATTTATATATGTGCAGGATGGTTTCAGAAGGGAAAAACTTCCTGGCCCTGCACAGTGAACCGACCTTCTTAGCAGCGGATTTAACTATGGATTCGATAAAGTCCTTCTAATTGAGGTCTGCCGACAGATTTAGGCCAAGGAGGCGTAGTGCTTTACTTTTAGGGACGTTAGCCTGATCCATGCTAATGGGGAGTAGGAGCGATTGTCTATGATGTTTAATAGACAGCAGCTTCGTTTTAGAAGCATTTGCCAAGTTTTCATCGTTCACACTTCTCTAGTTTCATCCTACTGTTGCTGTTATCACAAAAATTCGGCAGTGCAACTCTCCGGTCTTATCCAAGTGCTTCGAATAACTTTCTGGGAATTTCTAACTGAACCGTTTATTTTATCTGCAGGTGCGCCTCAAAAACATTGTAACCAGATAAAAACATCGAATACGTAAAATTCGTGAGAGAAATTTGCTTGTCAAAAGGAATATGAAAAGAATATAAACAAAGATTTATTTTTAAAATATATAAAACGAATTTCTAAAAAATGATATACTAATGAATCAAGACTGAATTTACGACCATTCTTTTTTCTTTTTTAATTACATTGCAATCTATTCATAGGCAGGTGTCATTCCCAGAGACTTATTAATAAAATTTAGTATCAAGTCAATGTGGAAATATATGCTCGCTATTTGATAAAGATGTCTATAAATCAAAAATGAATTAATATGCCCACATCAATTTGATTATTTTCAAATACAGTGATATAATAATTTACGAAGATATAATTTTGTACAGTTTATTGTGACTTGATTTTTGTTTCTCAGAAGCTGAGTTCAGAGTAAAACTTGTGCAGGCCCAAGGGCCATTCCTACATATATCCTGAAACTGATTTGGCAGAACCAGCAACAGTCGAGTAAAATTATCCAAATACAAGACCAATAAAAAGTCTAAGGCTATTTTAAGCTATGGTCCCAGGAGCAACAGGAGCAAACATACTAAGAGCCACAAGGGATAGGGAGACGTGGAGATCCATGATCGCCTACGTCCTGAAGGGACAGGGCACATAGAAGAAGAAGAAGTTTCTAACAATTACCATCTTGCACGTGGATGTTTTGCGCTGTCTACGGAAATGGTTTCGTGAATGTTAATGCTTCCAAAACGAAGCTGCTAATCACAGACAATCGCTACTACCCAACCATTAGCATGGATACGGCTACTCCCGGAGAGCAAAACACTGCTCCTCCTCGGGTTAACTCTCACAACAGACCTCAAGTGCAATGACAATATCGAATCCATACTGTTATGAAAGTCTGCTCGCTGTGCAGTGCCCGGAAGTTTTTCCCACCTGAATCTATTCTGCACATATACAAATCTACCACCCGTCTGTGTATTGAATATTGCTGCCATATCTGGTCGGGTGCCCCTACTGCTCTCCTTTGGGCTTATTGACAAAATACAAAGGAGGATCTGTAACGTGGTTGATACTGACTTGGCAGACCGGCTGCAACCATTCTCTCACCGGCGTGATGTGGCTTCTCTGTGCCTCTTCAACAAGTACTTTCATGGCTTCTGCTCCGATGAACTTAGATCACTGGTGCCACCTAAGCACGAATTTACACGAGATACTAGATTAGCAACTAGGTCCCATCCTTTTACAGTTAAACAAATAAGATGTAACCGTAAATTCTACTCCAACAGCTTCTTTTCTCGCGCTTCCCGCCTGTGGAACTCCCTTCCACAAGTCTGCTTTCCCGACAGCTACAATCTCCAGGTGTTTAAATGTAGGGTCAATAGACACCTCCTATCACACTAACTCCCAATTATTCTCAGAACACTCTCATCTACCGAACCCTCATTCTCGGTATCCTTACCCACCTATCACCCACCCTCTGACATTTCCTATATTTAAGCATTCTCGGTCCCACCCTTTTACTGTGAAAGTATTAAATTTTAAACGCAAATTCTATTCTATCAGCTTCTTTTCTCGCACTTCCCGCCTGTGGATTTCCCTTCCATTTACTTGCTTCCACGACAGCTGCAATCTCCAAGAATTTAAATGTAAAGTCAATAGTCATTTTCTAACTAACCCGCATCATCTCTCTCACTCCACTCTCATCAGTATCCTTATACTTCTCTTACCCACTTCCTGACACCCCCTATTACCTGTCTTTCTTTCTCATAACTTTCCTCCTATGTAACCCCCTGCAAAACAGTGGCAGTAAACTGCCTTGCTTGGGGCGATATGATTATAAAAAGTTTACGATTTTTCGTTTTTCTTTCTTTCTTTCTTTCTTTCTTTCTTTCTTTCTTTCTCTCTTTTTTCTTTTTTATCCTCTCTCTCTCTCTCATGCTCCTTTATCCGTCCACTCTACTCTCTCCTGTATACTCATTTTTCCTTTACCTACTTCCTGACACCCCTTATAACCTGTGACTCTTTCTTTCTTCCTATGTAACCCCATGTGCACCAGTGGCAGTAAAATACCTCGCTTGGGGCGATATGATTATAAAAAAAAAAAAATTCTATTCTATTATAATGTTGATATGAAATGGGGTATCAATTCTACATTACAGTCAGTATATAAATTGATCCCTAACTTCATAAATTCCAGTCATGTTCATACCTGATAATCATTTGCGGCAAACAACACGAGTGAAGGTGAAGATTCGAGACGATAGCCAAAAATAGACGTGTAAAACATTTCAGCCACCTGATCTTTGCCTTTCCTCATTTACAATTGTTTAAAATGTCCTGTACTGTATCGTTGTCCTTTAAGCCGAATTACAAATATATGAAACTGGACACACACACACACAAAACACACACGGTAATATTCATATATTTTTGTACAATTTATCGTGCCTCACTTTCTGTTTCTCAGTTCACAATAAAAATCGTTCTAGACCGGGAGCGGTGGCTACACCTATCCTACAGTTGAATACTGTTAACGTGCAAACATTTTTTGTCCTTTTCAAGAAATTTCTAATAATTGCAATCTTGAAACACTTTTTATTATGCTGTCTACAGAAGAAGTTTGCTGTCATTTTCCTACCCAGGAATATAACGTCTGCTTATTTAGTATTGATCAGTTATTGTTGGCACTACTTTCAATAAGTCCTTATCTAATCCAAACATTTATAAATGGAATTTTGTTTGTGTGTGTGTACGTGTGTGTGTGTGTGTCCCCGTTACTTATAGACTCCGAAACGGCTGAACCAATTTTCTTGAAAATTTCCACAGTTGTACTATAAGCGTCTGCGAGTGTTCTTAGCTAGGTTTTGTGCCGAGGTACCCCCGATAAATATTGAAAATCGATAATCCAAAAAATCAGGTTATAGAAGGAGTGGTCCGATTTTAATCAAATTTGATATATTCATAGACAAAGATATAAGAAACAATATTCAGAAGTTTCTAGGTTGCAGTTCTTACAATAATGCAGAAAATCGATAATATATATATATAAAAGGCAAGATGTTTGTGTGTGTGTCTGTTTATCTGCCTGTATTTCTGTATTTTTTTCAGTCCTTTTATTTTAGTTTTTGCATAGAATTTGGCTCTAAGTAGGTCTAATTGTAGTTCTTAGTCTCAGCCATGATACCATTTACTCAGAGGACTTATTTAGCCTTCAAAATTCAGTTTACGACGAAAAAACTTATTTGATATCGATACCATGAAATCAAAATTTGACTTACATCCATTCATTTTTCTTTCAGTCTACGGTTTCGCTTTAACTGGAAACAACTATTGCTTTTTAGTCTTTCGTGCCAACGTCCAAAGAGTCTGAGCTCCAGGCCCATGGATTAGTTTTAAAGGTTTCATTACACCCGAGCAAAGACGAGCTATCTTGCTAATATATATATATATACATATATATATATATATGATACAAATATAGTATAACTTGAAATTATGTTTGTTTTCTATATACCTTATGAGCCTATGTAAATGATTGGCAGAACAGGTATAGGAGGGATAGAAACGTGCCAAACATTGCTTATAGCTCCAAAGTATAGGAAGTTATGGATCTTGAAGTGACACATAAGCGAAGAAGCACCCAAGATTAGCGGGAAACAGAATTAGGACTGAACCTTATCAATTCGATCCTAAGAGAGAATTAATTTGTTTTTTGCGGCTTATCAACCTTTTACAGGTTATTTAAAGCCAGATGTTTTCAGAAAGTAACATTTTATTTTTTACATTTTAGAAAATCATAATGGTTTAATGTTAGTAGTCTTACTAATTCTTAGCTGAAGAGAAATGGATGATGTGGAGAGTAATTTACGCCTAAGTCATGAGGGTACACATCTCATAAGACAGTAGTAGTATTGGTAACAACTTGGCAAAATCAAAAGGGCTTGAAGTAGGGGAAAATTGGTATAAGAGAATGGATAATTATTGTATGAACAAAACAACGCTCCCCCTAGCCCCGACCCCCAAATCAGATCTTAAATTAAACATTCTCATTTATAGCCTACTAGCAGTATAGCCCAGCGTTGCCCGGCTGTAATGAAAGCTTTAAAACTAATTCATGGTCTTAGAGCTCAGACTCAGCCTAAAGAATATTTGTGTGAAGTTTGGGTGAATCGGATAAAAATTGTGGATTTTTATAAAGAACATACAGACAGATAAACAGACACACACACAAACATCTTGCCTTTTATATATATATATATATATATATATATATATATATATATGTATCTTATCGATTTTCTGCATTATTGTAATAACTGTAACCTTGAAACTTCTGAATATCGTTTCTTATGTCTTTTTCTATGAGTGTATCAAATTTGATTAAAATCGGACCACTCCTTCTATAACTCGATTTTTTCGATTATCGATTTTCGATATTTATCGGGAGTACCTCGACACAAAACCTAGCCAATAACACTCGCATACGCTTATAGCACAACTGTGCAAATTTTCAAGAAAATCGGTTCAGCCGTTTCGGAGTCTATAGGTAACGGATACACACACACACACAGACACACACACACAGACAAAATTCCATTTATAAATAAGTTTAGATCCTAAGATTTAAGCTCCATTTAAGCTGGGAACACGTGAACCGGCGCGTGTTTTCGTCATAAGATGTTTATATATACTCTAAGAGGATTCTCAATACAAAAGTTCCACATTGGAGTCACATTGGAAACCACATCCTAAACAGGGAAGAACAAGGGATGAGCCTCTTCACCTGTACAATAGACGTGGGCGGTGTGTGAGCCGGGCGATAGTTTAGTCGATATTCTCCAATTGAAAAAAGGAAAGAAAAAAGAGTGAAAAGATTGGAAAAGAGAACGCTGGAAACTACATCCTAAACACGGAACGAGGGATGAGCCTCTTCACCTGTACAATAGACGTGGGTGTAGTGTGAACCGGGCGATAGTTTAGTCTATCTACTCCAATTGAAAAAAGGAAAGAAAAAAATTGTGAAAATATTGGAAAAGAGAAAGCCGGAGACCGCATCCTAAACAGGAAACAAGGGATGAGCCTCTTCACCTGTTCAATAACCCCAAGCAAGGCGTTTTACTGCCACTGTTGCACAGGAGGTTACATAGGGGAAATTAGTGAGAAAGAAGGGTTAGTGATAGGAAATGTCAGGAGGAGGGTAATAGACGGTTGGGAATAGCGGTGTAATGGGGGTGGAGTGGATGGAGAAAAGAGCCTGAGAGCATAGATGCGAGTTTGTGTGATAGGAGATGTCTATTGACCTTACATTTAAATTCCTGTAGCTGTCGGGGAAGCAAGTATATGGAATGAAATTCCACGGGTGGAAAGTGCGAGAAAAGAAGTTGTTGGGGTAGAAATTGCGGTTGCATTTTATCGGTTTCACTGTAAAAGGGTAGGACCTAGTTGCTAATCTAGGAGCTCGTGTAGATTCATACAGAGGGCGCACCAGTGAACTTAGTTCATTGGAGCAGAGGCCGTGAAAGTATTTGTAGAAGAGGCACAGGGAAGCACAGTGAGAGAGCGACAGCAACCTGGCTGCCAAGTCGGTGTGGATCACATTACAGATTCTCCGTTGGATTTTATCAATAACCTGGAGGTGAATAGCATAGGCACCCGACCAGATGTGGCAGCAGTATTCAATACACGAGGTTGAGTTTGAGTCCCTTGATCCAGACATTTATATAGGCCATTTGAGCTCACAATATGAAAATATATATAATGTAATGAATATGCATATACCTGGGTTCCGCCTCACAGTAATATGATTGGCTGGTGTCAGCCATAAATACAGACTGAAGCGGGGACGCCTAGGACTACGTTTATTGGAACGCATGTTGCATAAGCCTGTCCCTAAGCATACTTTATACGACGAGTACCAGTCCATTACGGCTACTCACTAGATTGTCCTACTCGGTTACATTGGCAAAACAACTTAGCTACTTCGAATAATAGAAAGATAGATATGAAAAGAAAACAGAACAAAATAAGATATATATTAATCATCCACATACAAATCTGTTTCGGTGCATCACCGATCATCAGTGTGGTTAGATATCCACTTACTTCCAGACGGGATCAAAACTCGACATATTCGGAGCGCCTACTCCCTAAGCTATCGGCGCATGGATAAAAGAGAAAGAAATTTTAGCGTCTTATATATACGATGTATGCACACACTAGCCAGTATATACAAATAGTCATCCGCAGACAGGTCTATTTCGCTGTATCACAGTTCATCAGGGCGTTTAGACATCCGATTGCTTCTAGCCAGGATTGAAACCGACCGAATGGCCATTAGTCGGTGACTCTACTTCTGAGTTATGGTCTCTCAGTAGAGAAAAGCGGACTTTAGCGTGTTGTATACAATGTAAACACACGCCATTAGCCGAGAGTGTTCAAATTCATAACTGAATGAACGATATGTAGATGTGTGAGTAGCTACTGTTTTTAAAATGTCTACCATTCCTCCATAGTGCTCAATATAATAGTGATTATATATATATATATATATATATATATATATAAGAGAGAGAGCAAAGAAGAGAGAGATTAACGGAATGCGACAGTACGACAGATAGATAAACAATAAGAGTGAGTGGGAATTAAATGATTGTGACACAGATTAACAAACTGTGATAGATAGATAGATAGATAGATAGATAGATAGATAGATAGATAGATATGAACAGACTTGGGATAGATAGATAGATAGATAGATAGATAGATAGATAGATAGATAGATAGATAGATAGATATGAGCAGACTGAGATAGATAGATAGATAGATAGATAGATAGATAGATAGATATGAACAGACTGAGATAGATAGATAGATAGATAGATAGATAGATAGATAGATAGATAGATAGATAGATAGATAGATAGATGCGAGGAGAATGAAGAATAGATTGATAGATAGATAGATAGATAGATAGATAGATAGATAGATAGATACTGTGTATGTACCTTTTTTAATAATGTGTTGTGAATGAATGAACCCCAAATTTCGTCATGATTTTTCTAAGTTATTTTGCTGGCAATATAAAAGAAAGTCGTCATCAATGCATGTGTCTTTCTTTGAAGTTTATCAGACGCTCAATGTGAGATTAGCACGTTGCAGCCATCTTGCAAACAGTATCGGCAGACGTGCGTCTATAAACAGTTTTAATTATGTCTTTCCGTTTCAGTCATGGATATCTCTCGACATTTTCAAGCTTTAGACTTTTTTTTTTGTTTTGCCCACGATACTAAAATTTGGCACGACAATTTATTATAAAGATAAAAAAAGGGAAAATCAGGATATTGTTTTCTTCCTTTGATCTTACCGATGTTCATAGTTATATATATTTTTTGCCTGACGACTGTGAAAATGGAATTTTCTTTCCGCCTTCGAAAGACATTTAAAGAAAAATGCGCTGAATTACTCACCAACTGGTCCTATTGCGTCGCCATTGTGTTTCTTTATCTAGAGTGAGTGCAGAAAGAAACAAATAAATGAATACAAAGAAAAATGGTTTCTTTTCTTGTAAGAATAAAAAGAAGAATCGTAAAAAAATAATAAAAATATCTAAACTTATTTATAAATGGAACTTTGTCTGTGTGTGTGTGTGTCCATTACCTATATACTCCGAAAAGGCTGAACCGATTTTCTTGAAAATTTACACAGTTGTATTATAAGCGTCTGCGAGTGTTCTTAGCTAGGTTTTGTGCCGAGGTACCCCCGATAAATATCGAAAATCGATAATCGAAAAAATCGTGTTACAGAAGGAGTTGTCCGATTTTAATTAAATTTGATACACTCATAGACAAAGACATAAGAAACGAGATTTAAATATTTCAAGGTTGCAGTTCTTACAATAGTGCATAACATCGATGATATATATATATATATATATATATATATATATATATAAGGCAGGATGTTTGTGTGTGCGTCTGTTTATCTGCCTGTATGTCTGCATTTTTTCAACCCTTTTATTTTAATTTTTGCTTCGGGTTTGGCTCTAAGTAGCTATAATTGTAGTTCTTAATCTCAGCCATGATACCATTTCCTCAGAGGACTTATTTAGTCTTCAAAATTCAGTTTACGACGAAAAAACTTATTTGATATCGATACCAGGAAATGAAAATTTGACTTCCATCCATTCATTTTTCTTTCAGTCTACAGTTTCGCTTCAACTGGGAACAACTATTGCTTTTGTAGTCTTTCGTGCCAACGTCAAAATAGTCTGTGCTTCAGGACTATGGATTAGTTTTAAAGCTTTCATTACACCCGAGCAACGCCGGGCTATACTGCTAGTTTTTTTGAAAAAGAAAAAATCAAGAAAAAAGTATGTGGCGCAGATATGAATGAAAAACTGAAATGAAGATAGGAGAAAATAAATTTCTACAAAGACATATATATGGGTCACTCGGTCCAACACGTTCCAACTGGCCCCAAGTCGCTCCTCTGTTTTAGCATGGATCAGGCTAGTCTCCCTGAAAGCAAAACACTGCGCCTCCTCGGGTTAACTCTCACAATAGACCTCAAGTGGTTAAATCATAGTTAAATCCGCTGCTAAGAAGGTCGGTTCTCTGTGTAGGGCCAGGAAGATTTTCCCGTCTGAAACTTGTGGATTCTGGGTTAGGAAACGCACGAAATAATGAACAACAAAAACAGATATGGAGATTGGAAAGTAGGTTATATTGGACGTAATATACCAACTTGAAAGCAGGTTAGTAAATCCAGGAATACTATTATTAAGAAATAAATTTATACAAGTCTTGAAGTGAAGGCTGGGAAATAGTATATCCGTGTAGATTATTCAAGCTGAGTGGAGCTCAGAGCTAGTCTGACTTCTGATGCTGTAATCGCTGGGTAACTTCGTTAACTTACGTATCAGTTCCAGTACTCTCCGATAATATTAACGAATCTCTACAAATACCCTCAATTGCTGTTGTCTCTATGGCAGGACTATATGTACTTTCCATCGAGTACATTATCATGTACAAAGGGGAGATCCCACAACAAAAACCATCCTGTACATATATAAATCTACCATCCACCTGTGCATTGAATCCTGTTGACATATCTGGTCGGGAGCTCCTGCTATCCACATTGACAAAATCCAACGGCGAATCTGTACCGTGATCAATCCCGACTTAGCAGCTCAGATGCAGTTACTTTCTCACCGGCTCATTGTAGCTTTCCTGTGTCTCTTCTACAAATACTTTCACGGCTTCTGCTCCATTGAAATTAGCTTCCTGGTGCCCACTAAATATGAATTTACACGAGCTACTAGATTAGCAACTAGGTCCCACCCTTTTACAGTGAAACCGATAAAATGTAAACGCAAACACTACTCCAACAGCTTTTCTCGCACCCCCCTCCTGTGGAATTCCCTTCAGTTTACTTGCTTCCCCGACAGCTACAATTTCCAAGAATTTAAATGTAAAGTCAATATTCATCTACTATCTCATTAACCAGCATCCTCTTTCTCATGATCCTTTCTCCGTCCACTCCACTCTCCCGACAGCTACAATCTCCAAGAATTGAAATGTAAAGTCAATATTCATCTACTATCTCACTAACCAGCATCCTCTTTCTCATGATCCTTTCTCCGTCCACTCCACTCTCCCGACAGCTACAATCTCCAAGAATTGAAATGTAAAGTCAATATTCATCTACTATCTCACTAACCAGCATCCTCTTTCTCATGATCCTTTCTCCGTCCACTCCACTCTCCCGACAGCTACAATCTCCAAGAATTTAAATGTAAAGTCAATATTCATCTACTATCTCACTAACCAGCATCCTCTTTCTCATGATCCTTTCTCCGTCCACTCCACTCTCCCGACAGCTACAATCTCCAAGAATTGAAATGTAAAGTCAATATTCATCTACTATCTCACTAACCTGCATCCTCTTTCTCATGATTCTTTCTCCGTCCACTCCACTCTCCCGACAGCTACAATCTCCAAGAATTTAAATGTAAAGTCAATATTCATCTACTATCTCACTAACCAGCATCCTCTTTCTCATGATCCTTTCTCCGTCCACTCCACTCTCCCGACAGCTACAATCTCCAAGAATTGAAATGTAAAGTCAATATTCATCTACTATCTCACTAACCAGCATCCTCTTTCTCATGATCCTTTCTCCGTCCACTCCACTCTCCCGACAGCTACAATCTCCAAGAATTTAAATGTAAAGTCAATATTCATCTACTATCTCACTAACCAGCATCCTCTTTCTCATGATCCTTTCTCCGTCCACTCCACTCTCCCGACAGCTACAATCTCCAAGAATTGAAATGTAAAGTCAATATTCATCTACTATCTCACTAACCTGCATCCTCTTTCTCATGATTCTTTCTCCGTCCACTCCACTCTCCCGACAGCTACAATCTCCAAGAATTTAAGTGTAAAGTCAGTATTCATCTACTATCTCACTAACCAGCATCCTCTTTCTCATGATTCTTTCTCCGTCCACTCCACTCTCCCGACAGCTACAATCTCCAAGAATTGAAATGTAAAGTCAGTATTCATCTACTATCTCACTAACCAGCATCCTCTTTCTCATGATCCTTTCTCCGTCCACTCCACTCTTCCGACAGCTACAATCTCCAAGAATTTAAATGTAAAGTCAATATTCATCTACTATCTCACTAACCAGCATCCTCTTTCTCATGATTCTTTCTCCGTCCACTCCACTCTCCCGACAGCTACAATCTCCAAGAATTTAAGTGTAAAGTCAGTATTCATCTACTATCTCACTAACCAGCATCCTCTTTCTCATGATCCTTTCTCCGTCCACTCCACTCTTCCGACAGCTACAATCTCCAAGAATTTAAATGTAAAGTCAATATTCATCTACTATCTCACTAACCAGCATCCTCTTTCTCATGATCCTTTCTCCGTCCACTCCACTCTCCCGACAGCTACAATCTCCAAGAATTTAAATGTAAAGTCAATATTCATCTACTATCTCACTAACCAGCATCCTCTTTCTCATGATCCTTAATCCGTCCACTCCACTCTCCCAACACCTACAATCTCCAAGAATTTAAATGTAAAGTCAATATTCATCTACTATCTCACTAACCTGCATCCTCTTTCTCATGATTCTTTCTCCGTCCACTCCACTCTCCCGACAGCTACAATCTCCAAGAATTTAAGTGTAAAGTCAGTATTCATCTACTATCTCACTAACCAGCATCCTCTTTCTCATGATCCTTTCTCCGTCCACTCCACTCTCCCGACAGCTACAATCTCCAAGAATTTAAATGTAAAGTCAATATTCATCTACTATCTCACTAACCAGCATCCTCTTTCTCATGATTCTTTCTCCGTCCACTCCACTCTCCCGACAGCTACAATCTCCAAGAATTTAAGTGTAAAGTCAGTATTCATCTACTATCTCACTAACCAGCATCCTCTTTCTCATGATCCTTTCTCCGTCCACTCCACTCTCCCGACAGCTACAATCTCCAAGAATTGAAATGTAAAGTCAGTATTCATCTACTATCTCACTAACCTGCATCCTCTTTCTCATGATTCTTTCTCCGTCCACTCCACTCTCCCGACAGCTACAATCTCCAAGAATTTAAGTGTAAAGTCAGTATTCATCTACTATCTCACTAACCAGCATCCTCTTTCTCATGATTCTTTCTCCGTCCACTCCACTCTCCCGACAGCTACAATCTCCAAGAATTGAAATGTAAAGTCAGTATTCATCTACTATCTCACTAACCAGCATCCTCTTTCTCATGATCCTTTCTCCGTCCACTCCACTCTTCCGACAGCTACAATCTCCAAGAATTTAAATGTAAAGTCAATATTCATCTACTATCTCACTAACCAGCATCCTCTTTCTCATGATTCTTTCTCCGTCCACTCCACTCTCCCGACAGCTACAATCTCCAAGAATTTAAGTGTAAAGTCAGTATTCATCTACTATCTCACTAACCAGCATCCTCTTTCTCATGATCCTTTCTCCGTCCACTCCACTCTTCCGACAGCTACAATCTCCAAGAATTGAAATGTAAAGTCAATATTCATCTACTATCTCACTAACCAGCATCCTCTTTCTCATGATCCTTTCTCCGTCCACTCCACTCTCCCGACAGCTACAATCTCCAAGAATTTAAATGTAAAGTCAATATTCATCTACTATCTCACTAACCAGCATCCTCTTTCTCATGATCCTTAATCCGTCCACTCCACTCTCCCAACAGCTACAATCTCCAAGAATTTAAATGTAAAGTCAATATTCATCTACTATCTCACTAACCTGCATCCTCTTTCTCATGATTCTTTCTCCGTCCACTCCACTCTCCCGACAGCTACAATCTCCAAGAATTTAAGTGTAAAGTCAATATTCATCTACTATCTCACTAACCAGCATCCTCTTTCTCATGATCCTTTCTCCGTCCACTCCACTCTCCCGACAGCTACAATCTCCAAGAATTGAAATGTAAAGTCAATATTCATCTACTATCTCACTAACCTGCATCCTCTTTCTCATGATTCTTTCTCCGTCCACTCCACTCTCCCGACAGCTACAATCTCCAAGAATTTAAGTGTAAAGTCAGTATTCATCTACTATCTCACTAACCAGCATCCTCTTTCTCATGATTCTTTCTCCGTCCACTCCACTCTCCCGACAGCTACAATCTCCAAGAATTTAAATGTAAAGTCAATATTCATCTACTATCTCACTAACCTGCATCCTCTTTCTCATGATTCTTTCTCCGTCCACTCCACTCTCCCGACAGCTACAATCTCCAAGAATTTAAGTGTAAAGTCAGTATTCATCTACTATCTCACTAACCAGCATCCTCTTTCTCATGATTCTTTCTCCGTCCACTCCACTCTCCCGACAGCTACAATCTCCAAGAATTGAAATGTAAAGTCAATATTCATCTACTATCTCACTAACCAGCATCCTCTTTCTCATGATCCTTTCTCCGTCCACTCCACTCTCCCGACAGCTACAATCTCCAAGAATTGAAATGTAAAGTCAATATTCATCTACTATCTCACTAACCTGCATCCTCTTTCTCATGATTCTTTCTCCGTCCACTCCACTCTCCCGACAGCTACAATCTCCAAGAATTTAAGTGTAAAGTCAGTATTCATCTACTATCTCACTAACCAGCATCCTCTTTCTCATGATTCTTTCTCCGTCCACTCCACTCTCCCGACAGCTACAATCTCCAAGAATTTAAATGTAAAGTCAATATTCATCTACTATCTCACTAACCAGCATCCTCTTTCTCATGATCCTTTCTCCGTCCACTCCACTCTCCCGACAGCTACAATCTCCAAGAATTGAAATGTAAAGTCAATATTCATCTACTATCTCACTAACCAGCATCCTCTTTCTCATGATCCTTTCTCCGTCCACTCCACTCTCCCGACAGCTACAATCTCCAAGAATTGAAATGTAAAGTCAATAGTCATCTACTAGCTCACTAACCAGCATCCTCTTTCTCATGATCCTTTCTCCGTCCACTCTCATCAGTATTCCCATTCCTTCTCTTACCCACTTCCTGATACGAACTGTCACTCTTTCTTATAACTTTCCTCCTATGTAACCCCCTGCGCACCAGTGGCAGTCAACTCTCTTGCTTACGGGGATATGATTATAAAAAAGAAAATAGTATCTGCATCTCCACCCTGCTAACCACACCAGTCACTCTACATATTCACTGAACATATCTTAGACTGGCATAATGCCATTTTAATTATAATAGTCTCAGTCTAGAACTCCTTAAACTGGTGAAATCATTCGCAGTAGTAATGTCCTTGAGTTGGTGGATATCATCTCGGAATGAGAAATCGGAGAACCGAGTTCGTATTCCAGTTGAGTTCGTTGCCTTCACTTTCGCTCAAATACTCTCGGTAAAGTTATTAATCCGTCTCTTCCCTCCAGTTATGGGTTAAATAACAGGACAGATTGGGTTCTATAATCTTGGCTGGTAAACAGTGTACCGCAGAAAGTAATGGCAACCTACAGAAAAATAATCTTCTGCCCAAAGCGTGTATCTCGTATGGCACTTAACTGACTGACTGAATATAATATTTGGAAACATAATTAAAACTTCCACTGGTCATAAAATGAGGGATCTGTTTTCTATTGTTATGAAGTAATAAACTGATCCACCACTAATTACTACTTAATAATTTAATACATCACTTCTCCCTCTAGCTATGAGTCAAATAACAGGATAGATTGGGTTCTATAGCTTTGGCTGGCAACCAGTCTACCGCAGAAAGTAATGGCACCCTACTGCGTCATAATCTTCTCTCCAGTCAGTTATGTCTCTTCCGAGACATGATCACCCAAGCGTGTATCAAGTATGACATTTGACTGATTGACTAATGGCTTAAATGAAAAATGCCTCAAATCAGAACAAATTAGATTCCAGATAATCATTTCAGTGACCCACTGTATTCAGAAACACTTAAAGTAGATAGACATTATGTTTTACAGAATTGCTTTGCCCAGTTATCCACGGTTTTATTTACCCAGATATTCCGTCAGCTATGCAGTGGATTTGTGTTCTTCTTGTAGTTTTACACACAATAGTCAAGTAAAAATTGCTTTATTTTCAGGTAATCCTACAACTTAGTACGTGTCATTTTCTATTGACTATGCTATCAGTCCTTTTTGTTAGCGTAAATTCGTACCTGGCCATTTAGACAAATCTATTATTAATTTTGTTTAGCAAGTTTTGCAAAGAATTGTAAAACTATTCTTCAGTTTTTTTGTGTTAAATACCCATTCTTAGCAGGTACATACAAAAATGAAAACACGAACACGCAAAAGCTTGATTTCCGGTGTTAACAAAAAAAATAAAATAAAATAAACGACGCTACTATTGTCATTTTTTTCTTTTTATTGCAGAAGCAGTACAGACAACGCCGAGTAATCTTGCTAGCATTCAAATATTTACAACAGAAAACATTAAAAAAAAAAGGTTTCTGCGGGCGAACCTATGTCACGACTTCTACAGAATCATGACAAGAGAAAGTTATAAAAATGTTTTCTACGAGATTAAATTACAAAGCTAAGTCGGTTCTAAGTGCAGGCCAGGAAGTTTTTTTTTCCGTCTGAGGCTAACCTCCCTAAAAGCAAAACACTACGCTTCCTTGGCCTAAATCTGTCGGCAGACCTCAATTAAAAGGACTATATCGAATCCATAGTTAAATCCGCTGCTAAGTAGGTCGGTTCACTAAGCAGGGCCAGGAAGTTTTTCTCGTCTGTGTCCATCCTGCACATATATAAATCTACCATCCGCCCGTGTATTGAATACTGCTGCCACATCTGGTCGGGTGCACCTGCTATTCTCCTCGGGGTTCTTGACAAAATACAACGGAGAATCTGTAATGTGATCGATACCGACTTGGCAGCTCGGCTGCAGTTATTCTCTCACCGGCGTGATGTGGCTTCCCTGTGCCTCTTCTATAAATACTTTTACGGCTTCTGCTCCGATGAACTTAGATCACTGGTGCCCACTAAATATGAATTTACACGAGCTACTAGATTAGCAACTAGGTCCCACTCTTTTACAGTGAAACCGATAAAATGTAACTGCAATTTCTTTTCTCGCACTTCCCGCCTGTGGAATTCCTTTTCATATAATTGCTTCCCCTACAGCTACAATCTTCAAGAATTTAAATGTAAGGTCAACAGACACCTCTTATCACACTAACTCGCATCCATTCCCTCAAACACTCTACTCATCTACCCAACTCCCATCCTCGGTATCCTCATCCGTATATCACCCTCCTTCCGACATTTCCTATAACTAACCACTCTTTCTCATCACTTTCCCCTGTGTAACCCCCAACCACTCTTTCTCATCACTTTCCCCTGTGTAACCCCCAACCACTCTTTCTCATCACTTTCCCCTATGTAACCAACAGTGGCAGTGGAATGCCTTGCTTGGGGTGAAATGATTTTAAAAAAAAAAGCATTAGATCTTGATTATTGTAAATTTATTTAAATAAGAAACGGAGAGAAAAGAAATAGACACACTCACACAAATAAACACATATACTGACGTATGGTTGGGGTGCAGTGGATATCAACTCGGAACGAAAAATCGGGGAGCCGAGTTCGAATTCCAGTTGAATTCTTTGTATTCACTTACGCGCAAATACCTTTGGGTTATGGGTTAAATAACAGGACAGATTGGGTTCTCTAGCCTTGGTCGGCAACCAGGCTTCCCCGACAGCTACAATCTCTAGGAATTTAAATGTAAGGTCAATAGACACCTCTTATCACACTAACTCGCATCCATTCTCTCAAACACTCTTCCCATCTACCCAAACCCCATCCTCCGTATCCTCATCTGTCTATTACCTTCCTCCCGACATTTCCTATAACTACCCCATATTTCTCATCACTTTCCCCTTATGTAACCCCCTGCGCAACAGTGGTAGTAGAAAGGCCTTGCTTGGGGTGAAATGATTAAAAAAAAATTGTGGTTTCTATTTGTCTTCATTAAATAAGGGAATTAAATCAAAGAATCGAATATTTTCTTTTCTTGAAATTCGCGTTGCACTGTTTGTCAAAGAAAAATCTTTATCGACCATTCGCTTGGCATAAAACTTTCCGTTTATATAATTTTCTAAATCGTGATGCAGAATCACGCCTTTTATTGATGTCGATATAAAGATACACACGTAGGAAAGATCATGCAGCTCCAGATCAATGGCGAAAAAGAACAATTACTTTTTTTCTTAAGAGTTTTATAAAAGTTTAAATAATTACTCCCAACAGTTATATACATTCATACATGCAAATTTAACTTTATTTCAAATAGCATCTTATGCCAAGTTACGAATTCTGCTGGTACCATATAACCCACAACTATCTGCTGCATGGTCGGTTCATCGGTGACCAAATTGTTTGCCCTACCATGTTTTACTAGTCGGATGAGTGGTCAAAAAACATCAAGATTTTAAAAAAATGACCAGTTCTTGGGTGGATAAAATTTATTTTCTGGTTAACACCATCTAGAGCAATGAGGTAAACTGGACTTCGTAGATATGTTTGTAATCAGGTCAGTGATGACAGTATCGATGGGCAAAGGGCTTCATAAACAAAAGTTTCACACGATGGAATTGACAGAATCCGCGGTTGAGGAGAAATTTTCTGTTGGAGGACATCGTGAAGATTAATCTACGAAAGAAAAATCTCCGTCAGGCCTGCATGCTCCCAAATCACTACGCATTAACCCTCTAGGGCCATTCGTATCATATTAGTGGGGGATCTGTTTATTACTTCATAACAATATAGAACTGATCCCCCACTTTATGACAAATAGAAGCCTTAATCATATTATATTATTAAGTAGTAATTAGTGGGGGATCTGTTTATTACTTCATAACAATATAGAACTGATCCCCCACTTTATGCCCAGTAGAAGCCTTAATCATAATATATTATTAACCCTCTAGGGCCATTCGTATCATATTAGTGGGGGATCTGTTTATTACTTCATAACAATATAGAACTGATCCCCCACTTTATGACAAGTAGAAGCCTTAATCATATTATATTATTAACCCTCTAGGGCCATTCATATCATATTAGTGGGGGATCTGTTTATTACTTCATAACAATATAGAACTGATCACCCACTTTATACCCAGTAGAAGCCTTAATCATATTATATTATTAACCCTCTAGGGCCATTCGTATCATATTATTGGGGGATCTGTTTATTACTTCATAACAATATAGAACTGATCCCCCACTTTATGACAAGTAGAAGCCTTAATCATATTATATTATTAACCCTCTAGGGCCATTCGTATCATATTTGATACAGTATGAAAACAAGCCTTGAAAGAAATATTTTCCTGAAAAATTTTTTAAGAGAAATATTTTATAAATTTCAAATGAAAGCAGTACTGACTGCTCAGTCAATGAATACCAAATGTTTCCTTATAGGGAAATACCAAATGTTTCCTTATAGGGAAATACCAAATGTTTCCTTATAGGGAAATACTTGTATCAAATATGATACGAATGGCCTTAGAGGGTTAAGTAGTAATTAGTGGGGGATCTGTTTATTACTTCATAACAATATAGAACTGATCCCTCACTTTATGACAAGTAGAAGCCTTAATCATATTATATTATTAAGTAGTAATTAGTGGGGGATCTGTTTATTACTTCATAACAATATAGAACTGATCCCTCACTTTATGACAAGTAGAAGCCTTAATCATATTATATTATTAAGTAGTAATTAGTGGGGGATCTGTTTATTACTTCATAACAATATAGAACTGACCCCCCACTTTATGACAAGTAGAAGCCTTAATCATATTATATTATTAAGTAGTAATTAGTGGGGGATCTGTTTATTATTTCATAACAATATAGAACTGATCCCCCACTTTATGACAAGTAGAAGCCTTAATCATATTATATTATTAACCCTGATACGAATGGCCCTAGAGGGTTAAGGAATACCTTCCCAACTAAATGAAGAGCTCTTTAACCAGGTCAAATACTTTTCATCCATTTATATTTATTTTTAATAATTTCACCCCAAACAAGACCATAATGCCACCCGAACGGAGTGGTTACAGAGAGTTACAATGAAAGAAGAATAGAATCGGGAACAATTGGGAAAAGGACAAAAAGTAACAGGGTTCAAAAAACAAAAAAGGAAAATGGCGATTGACGATGCATTTAAATCTTTGAAGATTGTAGTTATCGGGGAAGGAAGAAATAGGAAGGGTGTAAGTGTCCTAAAAAGAGACAGAAAGTCCGACACAAAGATCTGAAGGCGAATAAGCATGGCGATATGTTGAGGATTCCGGATGAGCAACCGCACAAAATAATGAACAACAAAAACAGATAAGGAGATAGAAAAGTAGTTTTTTTGTTTTTTTTTTATAAGCGTTTCACCCCGAGCAAGGCATGTCACTGCCACTACTGTGCAGGGGGCTACGTAGAGTGGAGAAAGGCTGATTAAATATAGGAAATAACAGAGGGTGGGTGATAGGCGGGTGGGGATACCGAGAATGAGGGTTGGGTAGATGAGAGTGTTCTGAGAATAGTTGGGAGTTAGTGTGATAGGAGGTGTCTATTGACCCTACATTTAAACACCTGGAGATTGTAGCTGTCGGGAAAGCAGACTTGTGGAAGGGAGTTCCACAGGCGGGAAGCACGAGAAAAGAAGCTGTTGGAGTAGAATTTACGGTTACATCTTATTTGTTTAACTGTAAAAGGGTGGGACCTAGTTGCTAATCTAGTATCTCGTGTAAATTCGTGCTTAGGCGGCACCAGTGATCTAAGTTCATCGGAGCAGAAGCCATGAAAGTACTTGTAGAAGAGGCACAGGGAAGCCACATCACGCCGGTGTGAGAGCGGCTGCAGCCGGTCTGCCAAGTCAGTATCAACCACGTTACAGATCCTCCTTTGTATTTTGTCAAGAAGCCCAAGGAGAGCAGCAGGGGCGCCCGACCAGATATGGCAGCAATACTCAATACACGGGCGGATGGTAGATTTGTATATGTGCAGAATAGTTTCAGGTGGGAAAAATTTCCGGGCCCTGCACAGGGAGCCGACTTTCATAGCAGCAGATTTGGCAATGGATTCAATATAGTCATTCCATTTGAGGTCCGCCGAGAGTGTAAGGCCAAGGAGGCGTAGTATTTTACTCTCTGGGAGGCTAGCCTGTCCCATGCTAATGGGAGGTAGATGCGATTGTCTATGGTGGTTAGTTGATAACAGCTTTGTTTTGGAGGCATTGAAATTTACCAACCATTTCCTACCCCAGGTCACTACGGATTGGAGGTCCCTTTCAAGTGCGGCAGCGAGTATATTGAACGTAATATACAAACTTGAACGCAGGTTAGTAAATCCAGGAATACTATTAGTAAGAAATAAATATATACAAGTCTTGAAGTGAAATCGTTGGAAATAGTATATACATGTATATTATTCTAGCTGAGTGGAGCTCAGAGCTAGTCTGGTCTTTGGGTAACTTCGGTATCTCTCAGAACTCTCCGATAACTGTAACGGAATTTTACGATTACTCTCCACTGCCAACTGCAACTGCAATTACTGTTCTCTCTATGACAGCAGTATATGTACATTCAGTAGAGTCCATTATCATATACAAAAGAGGAAGATCCTACAACACGAGAGACGCGTTCCAGAAGCTGAGTAGAGTATTAAGAGATAGGAAAATTTCACTAGAAACAAAGAAGAGAGTACTAGATTGCTGTGTGATGTCAGTTCTTCAATATGGTAGGGAATACTATATAATATCACCGAAGTTGAAGAAAAAACTTGAAGCAGCTGAAATGTGGTTCTACAGAAGGATGCTGCGGATATCATGGACCGAGCATGTGAGCAATGATAAGGTTTTGGAAAAGATGGACACGAAAAGTAAATTAATATTGAGCATCAGGAAGAGACAATTAAAGTTCCTGTGACATGCAATGAGGAAGGAGGGCTTGGAATACTTTCCCGACTAAATTCTCTTTTAATTTAACTCAATAATTTAATTTTTGCCGATTCTGTTGTGTTCAATCTGAATTTCAAAATCGTAAATATCTTCCTTTGTTTACAACGACTTCTTATCTGGGTTGAGGAAATTGCTTGAATCTCATAGTCCCAGAAAATTCTGTGTTTCGTTCTCTAAGACATCTTCTGAATTGTACATGCATTGTTGGTTTGTACGAGGGTCATTCAATAAATGGGTGAATTTTTCAGTGTAAAAACTTCTAATACAGATAGAAGCTTACATTTTGAATTTGTTTTTACTTCTTTTTCAAAGGGATTTAAATTTTTTTGAAGATTGAAAAAAAATTTTGAGAGTTTTGGAGATTAACAAAGATGGCCGATCAAGAAGCATGCTCCAGGATTAAACAGTGGTCAGTTATCAAGTTTTGGTTGCTGAAGGGTGCAAACCAGTTGAAATTCATAGGAGAATGTTAACTGTGTATGGTTCCACATGTTTCAGCCAAAAGAATGTCTACAAGTGGGCTAAACTGTTTAAAGAAGGACGGAGAAGAGTTGAGGATAAAAACAAGCCTGGGAGGCCTACAGAAGTGAGGTCTCCTGAGGGGATCGAATCAGTCAATGACCTCATTCAGTCTAACAAAAGGGTGACAGTGGATGACATTGCAAGGACTTTGAGCCTATCAGCACACAAAATTGTCCATGATGACCTTACCTACTCATCAAGACAACGCAAGGCCTCACACAGAAGTCCAAACGGTGCACACCATCAACGAGCTGGGCTAGGAACTGCTCCATCACCCACCTTACAGCCCAGACCATGCCCCTTGAGACTTTTGGTCCCTTGGAAGCGTTCACAAGAGGCACGAAGTTTGAAAGTGACGATGAAGTCAAAAGTGCTGTGAGCAATTGGCTGAGACATCAGTCCAAAGATTTTTACGCTGGGAGAATACGGAAGCTTGTGCATAGATGGGAAAATTGTGTGACACTGCTGGGAGACTACGTTGAAAAATAATAAAAAGTAAGCTTCTATCTGTATTAGAAGTCCTTATACCGAAAAGTTCACCTTATTTATTGAATGACCCTCGTATAGTTGAATTGTGGTTGTAAGCACAGTTCTAAGGTGATCACCGTTCTTACCCAGTCATATATGCTTTTTATACTCGTCTTGTCCTAATCTTCTGTATGCATCTTCTTCTTTGTTTCCTCACACGCTTCTCATTGGCTAATACATAATCGGCTTTGGCTTCGTTTTTATGACGTTGTTCAGTTAATAAAGAAACAGAATGTGTGGAGAGCCATGATCGCTTACGACCTAATCAAACACGGCATTAGAAAAAATATTGCTACCTCCTTCAATTGCCGATAGCCAAGTGATGGTGCTTGATTTGAAGAAGGCAATTAAACGGAGATAATTTAAAACAATGGTTAGCGATACGCATACATGTGTGTCATCTTGGAATAAGCGTTTACAGCTGTTAAAATGATTCATTCTGTTTACCAGTTTGATGACTTTAGATTTTAGAAGTATTCAAATTACACTTGAAACGGGAAGCCTTAGATTTGCTTGCTTGTTTCTTGTAAAGCAAAAGCGTATTTATTTAATGGAAAAATCACTACTACCGGTAGTGTGCAAATGTTTTAGGACAGGGGTGATTTTCCTAAAAACCTCACTGAAATTCAAATACAGGGTGAAAAGCCAAGTAAATTGCTAATAAATATTGATTATTTAAAACTAGGTGGAAAAGAAATGTATTAAAAAGAAGTTATATTTAATTTTTCCTATTTTCTATAAAACAAGTTATTTTGAAACTACTCATTATTCTATTATCCTTGGACATGACTGACTTTTTTCTTATTCCCCCCTCTCGAATTGGTAAATCTAATGTTACTTCGCAAGACACACTTTGGGAACAAATACAAGCTGCTTGGCAGGAGATACCATTAGATATATTGAAGAAGCTTGTGATGTCAATGCCTGACAGAATGAAGGATGTGATCAAAGCAAAAGGCTATTATACTAAATATTAAATTTATTTTGTAACAAGTATTTTTTCTTGTTAAAGCATTTGTTGAGTAAATCAAATAAAATTAGTTTGATTAAATTGTTTATTTTCTGTCAATATGTCTCATAAAAGATAAAATAGTTCTTGTCCTAATACTTTTGCACAGTACTGTATGTGTGTGTGTTTGCGTGTCTGTGTGTGTGTGTGTGTGTGTGTGTGTGTGTGTGTGTGTGTGTGTGTGTGTGTGTGCGCCGTGCATGCGCGTTCGTGTGCGTACCCTTGGTAAGTAGACATTGTCTTGCATCATGTTCGCATCTACCCAGAAGGGTAGGTGCGTGTACCTATTTATAAGTGTGTAAGTGTAATTGATATGATGGCCCAAGAACTGGAAGCTGTAAAGAACGAAGAGGAAAAGCATTCTTCCCGATCATGGCGCTTCCTTCTACTCTTATCGAGAAATGGAAGCATCTGGAAATTACCTCCTACGGTTCACAAATGCTTTTCCATATCCCGACCCCCTACTGCGCGTCTGTCGGTAAATCTCATGCTGACACGATCTGTCATAACGGGTACCTTATTTCTGGAAGCATCTTTTACTCTTATTTTTAGGATTTTTCTTATCTATTTCATGCTTCAATGTACCTTACAAACACGCACGCACACACGCACATTCATTCACCCACACAGGGATATAAACACACACACACACACACACACACACATATATATATATATATCTGTGTGTGTGAGAAAGTGTGTGTTCAGATAGATAGATAGATAGATAGATAGATAGATAGATATGAACTAATTGGGATAGATAGATAGATAGATAGATAGATAGATAGATAGATAGATAGATAGATAGATAGATATGAACTAATTGGGATAGATAGATAGATAGATAGATAGATAGATAGATAGATAGATAGAAACTAACCGGGATAGAGAGAGAGAGAGAGAGAGAGAGAGAGAGAGATATGAACTGAATTGGAAAGGTAGATAGATTCATAGATATAGAAAATATTGTCACTAATCGATATCATTTCCGTTAAGTGACATATACATAGATTCTGTTAATGTTCTATCTCCATCTCTGACAGTAAGCACTTTATTGCCAAGCCTGCTTGCCTTAAACGTCTTTTTATTAGTCTTCTTTTACTATCTGCTTTGTCCTTTCAGGACGTAGGCGATCATGGCTTTCCACATCTCCTTATTCCTGATGGCACTTAGCACGCTTTCTTCTGTTACACCACACAACACCTGTACAGTGATCCACCTGCTCAGCCCCTTCAAATATGTTATCCGCTACTTTTCTCTGTCTTTTTCCCTGTATGTGACCTGTTAGTATCAGGTTCTCCAAGCCCTCCTTCCACATTGCATGTCTCGGGAACTTCAGCTGTCTTTTCTTGATGCTCAATCTTAATTTCCTTTTCGTTTCCATCCTTTCCAAAACCTCATCCTTGCTCACATGTTCGATCCATGATATCCGCAGCATCCTTCTGTAAAACCACATTTCAATTGCTTCAAGCGTTTCCTTCATCTTTGATGATATTTTCATATCATTTACTGCCATATTGAGGAACTGACGTCACATATCATTCCACTATTCTTTTCTTTGTTTCCTGCGAAATTTTCCTGTCTCTTAATATGTTACTTAGCTTCTGGAATGCGTCTTTTGCCATGCAAATTCACTCTCGGATCTCTTTGTCTTCTGTTAAAACACTTTCAGATATTTTAGTATCCCTAATTGTATTTGGCATTTTGGGCTGCTCTTTTTGCTGATGACCATGCATTCGGTTTTCCTGTAGTTTATTTGTAGTTCTTTCTTGTTACTTTCTTCAGCTACCTTCTGCAATCACCTCATGTTCTATAGTAAAATTTATAATAAACTGAAGAACATACTGAAGAACAGACATCACATAGCAATCCAGTACTCTCTTCTTTGGTTCTAGCGAAATTGTCCTGTTTCTTAATACTTTGCTCAACTTCTTGAAGGCACCCTTGTGCTTTTGGATCTCAGGAATATAAATGTACAAAAACAGCTGTGACCACAAAATGAGGGGTCAGTTTATATATTGATTGTAATATGGAATTGATCCCCCACTTTATATCCATCATGCTTCGGTTTTCTTGTAGTTTATTTGTAGTCCTTTTTTGTCACTCTCTTCTGCTATTTTCTGTAGAATGTCTTGTAGTTTTCTTTCCGTGTTTTGGCTTCAGTATTCCATCTTAATACTGTATATATATGTGTGTGTGTTCGTGCATGCGTGTGTGCGTGTGTCTGTAAACTCTTGATTAAAACGGTTCCAATTTATACACGTATATTTATATGTCTCTGTCTAGCATGGAATAAAAGACAACGAATTCAAATCTGTTATATATATATATATATTTATACAGTATCGTACAAAAGTATTAGGACAATAAAACTATTTTGTCTTTTATGAGGTATCAAAATATAGTTTAAAATCACCCCGGTCCTAAAAGTTTTGAAACACTACCGGTAGTGTGCAAAAGTATTAGGACAGGGGTGATTTTCATAAAAACTTCACTGAAATTCAAATAATGGTTGAAAAGCCAAGTAAATTGTTAATAAATATTGATTGTTTAACTAAAAATGAAGAGAAAGGAAGGCTTCAGAATTTGAATTGGCAGCAACAAAGCCCTGATCTCAATCCTATTGAACATCTATGGAATATTTTGGATAAAAATATTGATAAATCTAATGTTACTTTGCAAGAGACACTTTGGGAACAAATACAAGCTGCTTGGCAGGAGATATCATTAGATACATTGAAGAAGCTTGTGATATTAATGCCTGACAGAATGAAGGCCGTGATCAAAGCAAAAGGCTATTATGTTAAATATTAAAGCTCTCTATATGGATTTACTAATTAATATTTTATATTAAGGTAATCTTGTTGGATTATCTTCATCATTTACGGACTGACACCTATGCCTATATATATATATATATATATATATATATATATATATATATATATAGTCATCCGCAGACAGATCTGTTTCGCTGCTCTGTTAAAGAAACAATTTCTTTGTGTGTGTGTGTATATATATATATATATATATATATATATATAAATTGTCTTTTTAACAGAGCAGATTCATGACGACTTCAAAGTTTCGGTAGAAACTATTATGGTGTTCTCACTCTTCAGGGCTGTTTGCCGTAAGATCCCGTTTTTCTTGTTTATATAGAATGCATATTGAAATATTAAATCTAAACACGATTTGCCTGTTCATGTTTTTTATTGTTTATGTTATTGTATTTTCCCATCTTTCGAGCGATGTTTTGTACATCTTCCTAAAAATTACGGATAAACAGTGGAAGTTTCTTATTTTGGGTCATTATCAGAAACTAATATTTGTCAGTATCGTAGACGGGTGTTTTGTCGGTTACATCCCAACAATTTTAGAAC
The DNA here is from genome assembly GCA_037127315.1 of Ascarosepion bandense. Classification (NCBI taxonomy): domain Eukaryota; kingdom Metazoa; phylum Mollusca; class Cephalopoda; order Sepiida; family Sepiidae; genus Ascarosepion; species Ascarosepion bandense. The sequence goes on along the minus strand of JBBBDQ010000705.1, from coordinate 2,035,709 downwards.
ATTGCGTTTTAAATATAAGTTTATCCTCATAGTTAGGTCATAACCTTTTAAAGTTTTGTCCTCTATATTGAAAGACGTTATATTTGACGTGCAGTTGGCATAAGAATATAGTCTTTGAATATTTTCTAATAATACGTGACTAATATCAATATTGCCGTAGCCGCGTGAGGTGAGATAGAATCGCGCATTTAGCATAGTGACCTCGTGATTCACAAAACCAACAAAAGAAATGAATGTCGCTTATTGGAGATGTATTCTCTTAAATGACACAAATTTACATACAACATTGTTTTTATGCCAAGGAAAAAGATTTGGTTCAATGTCATTAATGATCTTCAAATTAGATGATTCTTTTGTTTTGTTTTGTTTTTGTTTGATTTTTTAAAATCTCAGCTATATATTACAATCATGAAATGACATGTTAATAGCTTTTTTATTATGGTTATTGTCTGGATATATCTGGTTACAACAGAATAATTCATGATGAAGGTATTTTTCCATACATCAGAATTGTTATCAATATATATATATATATATATATATATATATATATATATATATATATATATATATATATATATAATCAAAGTAAATGTCCACTCAAATCTCAGATACATCAGAATTGTTGTAATTTGGAAAACTACTGTTTGTAACTATTTTATTTTACTATAATATATATATATATATATATATATATATGAAATGATTTGTTTGAACATTATTTTTGATCGATACTCGTATTTAAGTAGATTTTCTGTTTATAATCAAACAGTGTTATATATTTATTCCTAAAAGTTTCATTCGACAGGTTCGAACCTGCGACCCCTATCCACATAGGGGAAGCCACCATTTGAACTGGCCCGTCTTAGACCTCTCGACAACGAATGACGATCAGTCTAAACGCAGATAAATGAAGCCTATGACACAATTTTCGTAACAACCATATCTGCTCTGAAACATATCATAATGTCAACAAATGTAAACATGTTACAGAAATTAACGAAGGTTATCGAAACATGTTCGAATCCTGCCGAATGACACTCATTTTCGTAACAAAAATTTATCGTAAATATTCAGGCCGGTAGAAATAAATATATAATACTGTTTTATTATAAACAGAATATCTACTTAAATATAAGTATCGATCAAAAATAATGTTCAAACAAATCATTTCAAATTGTCGGTTGTTTATGACCAGTTTCGTTAATCTTCGTTAATTTCCGTAACATGATGATTATCGTAAATAATCAGGCCGGTTAAAATAAATATATAATGCTGTTTGATTAAAAACAGAATATCTACTTAAATACGAGTATCGATAAAAAATAACGTTCAATCAAACCATTTCAAATTGTCGGTTGTTTCGTTAATCTTCGTTAATTTCCGTGAAATAAAACAGAATATCTACTTAAATACCAGTATCGATGAAAAATAATGTTCAAACAAATCATTTCAAATTGTCGGTTGCTTAAAAACCATTTTGTTAATTTTCGTTAATTTCCGTATATATATATATATATATATATATATATATAAACAAGTTGGATTAAAAAGAATCAAAAAGTCTGTCTGTTTTAAGAAACAGAGTGGTGTTTGTGTGGTAGTTAAAATTCAATTGTCTACATCCTGATATTCTTTTGGGAGATGGGAGTCTGAAATTGTGCAGCATATAAGTTCTCACTAATTTCTCATAAAAAGTAATGTTTTATTTTCGATTCATCACAATAACCATATCTGCTCGGAAATGTATCGTAATGTCAACAAATGTAAACATGTTACGGAAGTTAACGAAGATCAACGAAACGAAATGTTCTTTAAACAATCCACAATATATGTATATATATGTATGTCTGTATGTTTCTTTCAATATCTATATTTACTTTGCTATCTCTCCCGCTCATTATCTATATATCTATCTATTTTAAAGTTTTCAGTTAATCTGATAGGACACTTAAAAGAACTCATCTTCACACACACACACACACACACACACACACACACACACACACACAGAACACACACACACACACACACACACACACACATACACTTACTCTCCCTCTCTTCCTCTCTCTCTCTCTCTCTCTCTCGCACACACACAAACACTTCATATATATATATATATATATATATCTGTATGCCTGTTTTTCTTTTTATCTATCTGTCTATGTTTTGGCACACCACCACTTCCTTGAATAGACGATTTACTTGTCACTTACCAAACCGAAATACCATAAAAAGCAAACATTTATTAATACCTAATTTACAAGGACTCTTAAGGAAATTTCTGATCGAAAACAGAAGAGTTTTATGTAAATCATAACATCAGAAAGGTAACGCTATTCGAAAGGCCCTATAGGTCAAATATTTGTCTCCTACAAACAGCCTTACAATATTTAATAGTGGAATTGGTGCGTTGAAAGTTTTTTTTTATTCGAAAGGCCCTATACGTCAAACATTTTTTCTCCTACAAACAACCTTACAATATTTAATAGTGGAATTCGTGCGTTGAAAGTTTTTTCTTTTTCTTTTCCTTTTTAAATATATAGATGCTCATGCAAATTTCAGTTTCCCATTACATGCAAGGACATTCAATAAATGGACTTTAAAAAAGACACAACACAAAAAGTAATATTAATAATTATGAACATATTATATAGTATTTACATTATTGTCCTCATCTTTGTTGCCGTTTGTATTACGTTTCGGCCGTTGTAATCTCCGGTCTTCTTCACGTTCTAGGAGTTTCGAACCGAACCCTTTATTACAATCACTGGGGTATATCATTCTCACCCCTTGCGTAGTAATGCCTCTTTTGTAAGTCATGAGTTATCTCCCTCTAATCCTGGAAGTTGTTTATCACTGCTGTAGCCTGGTATTGAACTCACAACTCATTGCAACAATCACAAGAACTAACCAACGTCTTTATCCAGTGATTGTAATAAAGGGTTCGGTTTCGAAATTTCTAGCAGCTGAAGAAGACCGGAGCGTACAACGGCCGAAACTTTGTGCAGATGGCAACAAAGATGAGGAAAATAGTGCGAATAATGTAAATCTTATCTCAGAAATAAGACAATTTTTATATTCCTTAACGTGTACAAAACTGAAAAATTTTAGGAATCTGCAAAAAACAAAAAAAACAAAAAAAAACTTAATCTGTCTTGTCGGCCGTGTTTAATAAAAGAAGTTTGAAAAAACTTTTCTGCCCAAATATACACACATATGTGTGTGGTAGGGTGCGTGTGTGTGTATCTAGATAGCTATGTGTGTGTGTATGTGTGTGTATCTAGATAGCTATGCATCTGTCTATCTACTTAAACTTGAGCACCTCGGCATGGTGTAATGGTTAATAAGCTTGTCTTACTAGAATCATTACAATTGAGTAGTGAGTTCGATCCTCGCTGGGTGTCCCTCACTTTCAGCCTTGTGTTACATCCAAGCGGTGCTTAGAAAATCACATAGACACCTCGAGGTGGTGTAATGGTTAACAAGCTTCTCTCAGAATATTTGCAATTATGTAGTGAGTCGATCCTCACTGGGTGTCCCTCACTTTCAGCCTTGTGTTACATCCAAGCGGTGCTTAGAAAATCACATAGACACCTCGAGGTGGTGTAATGGTTAACAAGCTTCTCTCAGAATATTTACAATTATGTAGTGAGTCGATCCTTACTGGGTGACCCTCACTTTCGGCATTAGAAAATCATCTTTGGGAACCCCGACGTGATGTAATGGTTAGCAAGTTTGTTTCACTAGAACCCGTTACAGGAGTGAATTCGATCTTCACTGGGTACCCAATGCTTTCGGCCTTGTGAAAATCAGCTACCGATTTAAAATTTAACAATACGAGGGGATGCTGAAAAGTCCTCCGCCCAGACATGAATTTTTTGGAAAATACATTTTTCGCCATTCCTTCGTAATTAAGAATATAAAATAAATTCCCCCTAAAAAAAAAATGAAAAGAGATCTTATATGTTTCCTTTGATCGAATTAGTAGTGTTGTTGTTGTTGTAACTCTTTTGTTCGGCATTTTTCGTGTCATATATGATTATATCGAATCCATTGCTAAATCCGCTGCTATGAAAGTCGCTTATCTGTGCAGGGCCCGGAATTTTTTCCCGTCTGAATCTATACTGCACATATATAAATCTACCATCCGCCCGTGTATTGAATACTTCTGCCACATCTGATCGGGTGCCCCTTCCTATTCTTCTCGGGCTTCTTGAGAAAATACAACAGAGAATCTGTAATGTGATCGATACCGACTTGTCAGCCCGGCTGCAGTTACTCTCTCACCGGCGTGATGTGGCTTCCCTGTTCCTCTTCTATAAATACTTTCACGGCTTCTGTTCCAATGAACTTAGCTCACTGGTGCTCCCTAGGTATGAATTTGCACAAGATACTAGATTAGAAACTAGATCCCACCTTTTTAGTGAAACAGATAAAATGTAACCGCAATTTCTACTCCAACAGCTTCTTTTCTCGCACTTCCCGCCTGTTGAATTCCCTTCTACATACTTGCTTCCCCGACAGCTACAATCTCCAGGAGTTTAAATGTAAGATCCATAGACACCTCCTAACACACTAACTCGCATCCATTCTTTCAAACACTCTTCCCATCTACCCAACCCTCATCCTCGGTATCCTCATCAGTTTATCACGCTCCTTCTGACATTTCCTATATCTAACCACTCTTTCTCATCACTTTCCCCTATGTAACCCCTTGCGCAATAGTGGCAGTGGAATTCCTTGCTTGGGGTGAAATGATTAAAAAATAAAAAAAATATCCTTGCAACTTCATTGTCCCTGACTTCATTTTCTTTCTCACTTATTTCTGAAAAGTTTTTTCTCTATTTCTTGCTACCTTTTTTCTTAAACTTTAGCATTTTAGTTGTTCTTCCTTCTTTCCGTCATATTCCAGTTTTCCTTTTGCCCCTTCTGCTTTAAATCTACGTATTTTATCTGTCATTTCCTGACGCGGGGTTGCTCTCTTTTTTTTTTCTGTTGAGCAATTTCCGTCTCCCATTATCCCGTTGCTTTTTTTTTTATATTTCTTTTTTTTTTCCTATTAAACAAATAATAAAAGATATGTCCTCTTCGTCGCCACCACCATTATCATCATCATCAACATTGACATCATCGCCTACGCCACCATCATGATGATCATCAACATCACCACCAACATCAACGCCATCACCACCGACACCATTATCATCATCATGATCATCATTATTGTAGTCATCATCATCATCATCATCACCATCAATACTACCACCATCAACATTATATTCACCACTACCACAATCATCATCACCACCACCATAATTCCCACCAGCACCACTATGACCATCATCATCATCATCATCATAAACAACACCATTATGGTCTTCACTATCATCATTAACACCACTAACACCACTATTATCAGCATCGTCATTGTCGTCGTCACCACCACCACCACTACCACCACCAGCAACATTATCTCCACCGCCAACACCATTATCATCATCACCACAATTACTCCCACAAACCATTATTATCATCATCATGATCATTTTAATAATCTATGCCGGCTTTTATCAAAGAGCAAATTTTACTGCCACAATCTTGAGTTTTTTGGTTTGAGTTTTGTTTAACGGTATATCAACACTTCTGTGGGTTATTTCTTGCCAAAAAATTGCGTTTTTAAGGTTCGGTTATAGTGAGAAGGTTGATTTAGTCAGATTTTAATTTTTTTTTTTTTTTTATTCTTTTTTATTTTAAAAAACTGAAGATGTCTTCTAGTTTTGTAATAAAAAATGTTTTGCTGAGAATATTTTTTCCTTAAAAAATGTATCATGGTAAACATTCTTTTTTTCAACAATTTATTGTTGGTAACATTTTTCCTATAAAAGTTTTCTATAAAAGTCTATTTTTATGTATATATTTCTATAAAAGTCTATTTTCATACTTTCATAAAGTTTTGACCCCAGATTGAAGGTTAACTATTTACCCATAGCTGGGACCCTAACAGATGATGCCACTCAGGATCAGGGTAGATATGGGAGCAATAGAAAATAAGAGAAGGTTCCATGCTCCTCACAAACTCCCAATCAGAGACCTTGCTGCCGGATGCAGTTTATCGTCATGCTCCGGACCCTTTATCATGAGTTTTTATTTTATTTTATTTTATTTCAGATTCTTTTGAACATACGATTTCCCGTCAGTTGAAATGCTTATAACAACGAAACGACATGTTTTCTTTTTCTCCTCCTTGATAATTGCATCTGGTCTTCTTTGTTGAGATTCTCCTGTCAGTAGTTACAGAAAGGTGCCGGAGCATTGAGACATTCCCCCATTCATTTACGCGTTCTAGATAATGTTTATACTGAGAGGTCGTTGCATGAGTACCGCCTTAGTTGCTGCATGTGTACGTTTTTTAGTAAATATTTAATCACTTCTTAAACCTCAGTCCAGCAAACAATATTTTGCAGTCTTACAAGGATCCTGGTAAAAATAAGAAACAAAAAAAAAAAAGCAAACAACAATTAAATGCATGTTATTGAGCCAAACATATGACAAAAAATTTGTAGACGACTGAAAGTTAACGAAAAGATATTTAAACCTAAGTATTTCTCTATATTCCTGACATGAGGTAGTATTTACAGTATTTACATTATTCGGACTATTGTCCTAATCTTTGTTGCCATTTGTACAACGTTTAATAATAGATCATTCTATTTGTCTATATTTCTGAGATGAGGTAGTATTTACAGTATTTACATTATTCGGACTATTGTCCTCATCTTTATTGCCATTTGTACGACGTTTAAAAATAGATCATTCTATTTGTCTATATTTCTGAGATGAGGTAGTATTTACAGTATTTACATTATTCGGACTATTGTCCTCATCTTTGTTGCCATTTGTACGACGTTTAAAAATAGATCATTCTATTTGTCTATATTTCTGAGATGAGGTAGTATTTACAGTATTTACATTATTTGGACTATTGTCCTCATCTTTGTTGCCATTTTTACGATGTTTAATAATAGATCATTCTATTTGTCTATATTTCTGAGATGAGGTAGTATTTACAGTATTTACATTATTCGGACTATTGTCCTCATCTTTGTTGCCATTTGTACGACGTTTAAAAATAGATCATTCTATTTGTCTATATTTCTGAGATGAGGTAGTATTTACAGTATTTACATTATTCGGACTATTGTCCTCATCTCTGTTGCCATTTGTACGACGTTTAAAAATAGATCATTCTATTTGTCTATATTTCTGAGATGAGGTAGTATTTACAGTATTTACATTATTTGGACTATTGTCCTCATCTTTGTTGCCATTTTTACGATGTTTAATAATAGATCATTCTATTTGTCTATATTTCTGAGATGAGGTAGTATTTACAGTATTTACATTATTCGGAATATTGTCCTCATCTTTGTTGCCATTTGTACGACGTTTAAAAATAGATCATTCTATTTGTCTATATTTCTGAGATGAGGTAGTATTTACAGTATTTACATTATTCGGACTATTGTCCTCATCTTTGTTGCCATTTGTACGACGTTTAAAAATAGATCTTTCTATTTGTCTATATTTCTGAGATGAGGTAGTATTTACAGTATTTACATTATTCGGACTATTGTCCTCATCTTTATTGCCATTTGTACGACGTTTAAAAATAGATCATTCTATTTGTCTATATTTCTGAGATGAGGTAGTATTTACAGTATTTACATTATTCGGACTATTGTCCTCATCTTTGTTGCCATTTGTACGACGTTTAATAATAGATCATTCTATTTGTCTATATTTCTGAGATGAGGTAGTATTTACAGTATTTACATTATTTGGACTATTGTCCTCATCTTTGTTGCCATTTTTACGATGTTTAATAATAGATCATTCTATTTGTCTATATTTCTGAGATGAGGTAGTATTTACAGTATTTACATTATTCGGACTATTGTCCTCATCTTTGTTGCCATTTGTACGACGTTTAAAAATAGATCATTCTATTTGTCTATATTTCTGAGATGAGGTAGTATTTACAGTATTTACATTATTCGGACTATTGTCCTCATCTTTGTTGCCATTTGTACGACGTTTAAAAATAGATCATTCTATTTGTCTATATTTCTGAGATGAGGTAGTATTTACAGTATTTACATTATTTGGACTATTGTCCTCATCTTTGTTGCCATTTTTACCGTGTTTAATAATAGATCATTCTATTTGTCTATATTTCTGAGATGAGGTAGTATTTACAGTATTTACATTATTCGGAATATTGTCCTCATCTTTGTTGCCATTTGTACGACGTTTAAAAATAGATCTTTCTATTTGTCTATATTTCTGAGATGAGGTAGTATTTACAGTATTTACATTATTCGGACTATTGTCCTCATCTTTGTTGCCATTTGTACGACGTTTAAAAATAGATCTTTCTATTTGTCTATATTTCTGAGATGAGGTAGTATTTACAGTATTTACATTATTTGGACTATTGTCCTCATCTTTGTTGTTATTTGTACCACATTTCGGCTTTTGTACGCTCTGGCTTTTTTCAGTATGTGTCTATATTTCTGTGATGAGGTAGCATTTAAAGTACTTACATTATTCGAATTATTGTTCTCATCTTTGTTGCCATTTGTACGACGTTTTGGCTGTTGTTCACTCCGGCATTCTTCCGGCGCTAGGAATTTCGATCTGAACTCTTATATGAACCCCATTCCATGCGTCGATTGGAAGTCATGAGTTATCCACTGAGCCATGTGTCTTTTTAGGATTTAATATCCAATGATCCTTTTTTACTAGAGTTTATATTGCAATTTTTTTTTGTTAATTGTTTTCTCTTGCATTTTTTACCAGAGCTCATATATAGTATTTCGTGGATATAGACGTTGGTTAGTTCCTGACTTGACTCTTAGACTTGTGAGTTCAATACTCGGCTACAGCAATGGTGAACAAGTAACTTGCATGGTTAGAGGGAGATAACTCATGACTTGCAATCTAGGCTTTCCGCAAGGAATGGAGTTCATATACCCCGTGACTGTAATAAAGGGTTCAGTTCAAAATTTCTTACACCTGAAGAAGGACCGAGCGTACAACGGCCGAAACGTCGTAAAAATGGCAACAAAGATGAGGATATTTAAAACTTAGTTGTTAAGAATTTCCTTGTTTGTGTGCGTGCGATACAAGCGTATGTGATACACACGTGTGTACAAGCATATGTGTATAAATTCTGCTGTCAATGGACCAAAGAAACGAACGTTCACCATGAGGTGGGAAGAACATACCTACTTGTTATTATATCTTGAAGCAAGTGGGGCCAAAGAGAGATATCAGTCAGTCAGTTAAGTACCATACGTGATACACGCTTGGGCAATCATGTCTCTTTCGAGACATGACTGACCGGGCAGAAGATTATCCCGCAGTAGGTTGAAATTACTTTCTGCGGTAGACTGGTTGCTGACCAAGGCTATAGAACCCAATCTGTCCTGTTATTTGACTCATAGCTAGAAGTATGAGAGATGTATTATATTATTAGGTAGTAATTAGTGGGTGATCAGTTTATTAATTCATAACAATAGAAAACCGATCCCCCATTTTGTGACCAGTAGAAGCCTTAATCATGATTCCAACTATTAAATTCAGTCAGTCAGTTAAGTGCCATACGTGATACACGCTTGGGCGATCATGTCTCGAAAGAAACATGACTGACTGGGCAGAAGATTATCCCGCAGTAGGTTGCCATTGCTTTCTGCGGTAGACTGGTTGCCGACCAAGGCTATAGAACCCAATCTGTCCTGTTATTTAACCCATAACTGGAAGGAATAGACGGATTAATACCTTTCCCAAGGGTATTTGCGCGCAAGTGAATACAATGGATTCAGCTGGAATTCGAACTCGGCTCCCCGGTATCTCGTTCCGAGCCGATATCCACTGTACCACAAGGAGAGATATACATATCGGAAATGTTTGTCTTTTTATAGACTCCAATGATGTTAACCGAGGTACTAGACTAGCAACTAGGTCCCACTAATTTCCAGTGAAACTAATAAAATGTAATACAACTGCTACTCCGTCAGCTACTTTTCTCGCACTTCCCGCCTGTGTAATTCCCTTCCGTATAAATTCTTCCCCGACAGTAACAATCTCCAAGAATATAAATGTAAGCTCAATAGTCATCTTTCATCTCACTGACTCGCATCCTTTCTCGCATGCTCTTTTCTCCGTCCACTCCACTTTCATCAGTATTCTCATCTTTCTCTTACCCACTTCCTGACAACCCCTATAACCTGTCACTCTTTCTCATAACTTTCCTGCTATGTAACCCCCTGCTCAACAATGGCAGCAAAATGCCTTGCTTGGGGAGATACGATTATAAAAATAAAAAAATATTTATACTATTATAATGTGGATATAAAGTGGGGGATCAATTCTACATTACAATCAATATATAAAATGATCCCTAACCTTATGGCCACAGTGTTCCTTCTCTTACCCACTTCCTGACACTCCTTATAACCTGTCACTTTCTCTCATGCTCTTTTCTCCGTCCACTCCACTTTCATCCCACCAGAATTTTCACCCTTCCCTTACCCTCATCCTTGACACCCCCTGTAATCTGTCTCTCTTTCTCATCACTTTTCTCCTAGTTTAATTCACTCCCTTCAGCATTATCTAAACTTATTTATAAATGCAACTTTGTCTGTGTGTGAGTTTGTGTGTGTGTCCGTTACCTATAGACTCCGAAACGGTTGAAACGATTCTTGAAAATGTACACAGTTGTACAATAAGCGTCTGCGAGTGTTCTTAGCTAGGTGTTGTGTGGAGGTACCCCCGATAAATATCGAAAATCGATAATCGAAAGAATTGGGTTATAGAAGGAGTAGTCCAATTTTAATCAAATTTCATACACTCATAAACAAAGACATAAGAAACGACATTCAGAAGTTTCAAGGTTGCAGTTCTTATAACAGCGCAGAAAATCGATAATATATATATATATATATATATATAAAAGGCAAGATGTTTGTGTGCGTGTCTGTTTATCTGCCTGTATGTCTGTATTTTTTCAGCCCTTTTATTTTAGTTTTTGCTTCGGGTTTGGCTCTAAGTAGGTATAATTGTAGTTCTTAGTCTCAGCAATGATACCATTTACTCAGAGGACTTATTTAGCCTTCAAAATTCAGTTTACGACGGAAAAAACTGATTTGATATCGATACCTGGAAATCAAAATTTGACTTACATCCATTCATTTTTCTTTCAGTCTACGGTTTCGCTTTAACTGGAAACAACTATTGCTTTTTAGTCTTTCGTGCCAACCTTCAAAGAGTCTAAGCTCCAAGACGATGGATTAGTTTTAAAGCTTTCATTATACCCGAGCAACGCTGGGCTATACTGCTAGTTCCAACTAAATTGTATTTTGTGTGTTGCTGACCCAAATGGGTTTCTTACAATCCCGTTTCGCACTTATTGGATATCATGCTACATCTCATAACCGTAAATATCGTGAAGCATTTTCCTTATTCTCTGTGTCTTGTCAAGCAAGACAAATGTCTCGCTGCTTAGTCGAATGTTTCAACCAATACGCAAAAGTCTCTGACACCGTGTCTAACATACATTTTAAAAAGAGGAGAGTACTGGGTTGCTATGTGATGTTGGTTCTTCAATATGGGAGTGAATGTTGGACAATATCTTCGAAATGAAGGAAAAACTTGAAGCAGCTAAAATGTGGTTCTACAGAAGGATGCTGCGGATATCATGGACCGAGCATGTGAGCAATGACGATGTTTTGGAAAGGATAGAGACGAAAAGAAAATTAATACTGAGCATCAGGAAGAGACAACTAAAGTTCCTGGGACATGCAATGAAGAAGGAGAGCTTGGAGAACCTAATACTAACAGGCCAGATAGAGGGGAAAAGAGACAGAGGAAAGCAGCGGATAACATATTCGAAGGACCTGATCAAGTGGATGACGGAACTAGGGTTGCATGGCGCAACAGGAGAAAGTGTGCAAGTGTGCTTAGAGCCACCAGGGATAGGGAGATGTGGAAAGCCATGGTCACCTACGTCCTGAAAGGACAGGGCACATAGAATAAGAATATATATGCAAACTGTTTATAAGAAATTATAATGTGGGTCTCAAGTGGGGGATCAATTTTATATTATAATCAATATATAAACTGATCCCTCATTTTGTGGCCATGCTAGTTATTCATTTATATTATAGATTTAAAGTCTTGAACAGGTGGATGACAGAACGGGGGTTGCGTTGTGTAAAAGGTGAAAGCGTGCTAAGAGCCACCAGGGACAGGGAGATATGAAAAGCCATGATCGCGTACGTCCTGAAAGGACATGGCACATGAAAAAAAGGATCTTTTGGCGGACTTCACCACATTAATTTAACTTTAATAAGAAAACAGGTCTCACGCAAAAAGACTCAGCAAAAAACATTGTTGCACATAAAATATATGTATTAACAAGATGTACAATATCAAAGAACGATGTGAAAAAAAATCATTGCATTTAAGTAAGAAAGGTTGCCAAACTTTGATTGCAATTTTAGAGTTCTGTGAGAGATTCCCTTCCGTTTATTTGCTTCCTCGACAGCTACTATCTCCAAGAATTTAAATGTAAAGTCAATAGTCATCTCCTATCTCACTAACTTGCATCCTCTCTCTCTCATGCTTCTTTCTCTGTCCACTTCACTCCCATCAATATTATCATCCTTCTCTTATCCACTCCTGACACCCCCTATAACCAGTCACTCTTTCTCATAACTTCCCCCTCTGTAACCCCCTGCAAAACAGTGGCAGTAAAATGTCTTGCTTGGGCGATATGATTAAAGAATATTCTACAATTCTTTCTTTTCTTTCTTCCTTTTTCTCTTTTTCTGTCTTTCTTTCTTTCTTTCTTTCTTTCTTTCTTTTTCCTTCTTTATCCCCTCTCTCATGCTCCTTTCTCCGTCCACTCCAGTCTATCTATCTATCTATCTATCTATCTGTCTATCTATCTATCTATCTATCTATCTAGTATGTTTTTATCTATCTCTCGACATATTCAAATGTAAAGTCAATAGTCATCTCCTATCTCACTAACTTGCATCTTCTCTCTCATGCTCCTTTCTCCGTCCATTCCACTCTCATCAGTATTCTCATCCTTCTCTTACCCACTTCCTGACACCCCCTGTAACCTGTCACTTTTTCTCATAACTTTACTTCTATGTAACCCCCTGAACAACAGTGGTAGTAAAATGCCTTGCTTGGGGCGATACGATTATAATATATATATATATATATATATATATATATATATATATATATATATCGCTCATTCAGTAAAATGAATTAGAGCACTGTAGCTATTGGGCTCGTATAATGATAATATATGCTAAATAGTCTGCCTTCTTCCACCGAGCGCCCGTAGCCCAGAGGTAGAATCGCCGACTGACGCCAATTCGGTCGGGTTTCAATCCTGGGTTAAAAGCAATCGGAGTCTAACCGTACTGATGAGCTGTGAGACAGCAAAACACATCTGTCTGCGGGTGACTATATATATATATATATATATATATATATATAATATTTCATGTATTTGCTTATTTTCGTTCTTAGTTTAAACAGAGCAGTCAGATACAAAATGATCTATTGTTTCCACATGTAGATCACCAAAGCAGCTTTTTGAATCAGTATCATTTTCCAAAATATTTCCCTTTTGGATCAGTACCATTTTCCAAAACATTCCCCTGGTAATTACGGTTGAATAAGATCTGTTTTTGTGAGGCCAATATAAATCATTCTTCTTCGACTCTGAGTCCATAGCTCGGATGCCAATGATGAGTACGCGTTTGTTTTCTATTAGTAGAGCGAAGAGCGGCTGGTCCATGAATAGGTTTCCCTTCAGGTTATTTATGTATCGCTTTCTATATTATTATATTCATTGCCTTTCAAGTTCATATTTACTTGCCGGCGTGATGTGATCGATACCGACTTGTCAGCTCGGCTGCAGTCACTCTCTCACCTGCGTGACGTGGCTTCCCTGGCCCTCTTCTATAAATACTTTCACGGCTTCTGCTCCGATGAACTTAGATCAGTGGTGACCCTAGGTACGAATTTGCAACTAGGTCCCACTCTTTTACAGTGAAACCTATAAAATGTAACCGCAATTTCTACTCTAACAGCTTCTTTTCTTGCACTTCCCGCCTGTGGAATTCCCTTCCGCATACTTGCTTCACCGACAGCTACAATCTCCAGGAGTTTAAATGTAAGGTCAATAGACACCTCCTAACAAACTAACTCGCATCCATTCTCTCAAACACGCTTCCCATCTACCCAACCCTAATCCTCAGTATCCTTACCCGTTTATCACCCTCCTTCTGTCATTTCCTATATCTAACCACTATTTCTCATCACTTTCGCTTATGTAACCCCCTGCGCAATAGTGGCAGTGGAATGCCTTGCTTGGGGTGAAATGGAAAAAAAAATTCTACTTCAAGTATGTTACTTTGATTTCAAATTGCGAACATCTTTTTGAATTTCTGTAGGGTTATCATTATTTACATTATTTGCATTCGGACAGAGAAGTGTTCTAACAGAGGACGGAAGTGCAACATTGAGATCCCAAGGCTTATTGGCATGGACAAAGACGCATTCCAGAAGCTAAGCAAAGTATTAAGGGACAGGAAAATTTCGCTGAAAACAAATAAAAGTATACTGGACTGTTATGCGATGCCTGTCCTTTTGAATGACAGCGAATGCTGGACAATCTCCTTAAAGATGAAGGTGAGATTTGAAGCAATAGAAATGTGGTTCTACAGAAGGATGCTGAGGATGCTAATAAACTGAGCATGGAGAGGATGCAAACGAAAAGGAATCTTATACTTAACATCAAGAGGAGACAACTGATACTTCTGGCATACATAACAATGAAAGTTGGTTGTTTTGTTTTTATGGCACATCAACACCTCGGCGGGTCATTTATTGCTAACTAAATTTTATTTTATTTATTCATTTTAATACCTTTTTCTTTCATTAATACCTTTCCTAAGGGTACCAGTGCTTAAGTGAATGCAGGGTATTCAACTGGAATTCGAACTCGGCTCACCGATTTCTCTTTCCGAGTCGATATCCACTGCACCACAAGGCACATCCGTCACTAAATGCTTACAGCACCTGGTAACAGTGAAGGGGGGCTTGGAGAATCTAATACTCACAAGACGAATAGTGGGGAAAATTTGGAAATATGGGCTTAAGCAAGTGGATGGCAGAGCAGGTTTTGGGAGAGATAGCAATATAAAAAGTGTTATGAGTAACAAGGGTAAATGTAAGTTCATGATCGCCTACGTCCTGAAAGGACACAACACATAAAGAAGAAGAATATGTTCGGATTATTGTTGTTTTTATCACAATATTTCATTCATTTTACCATTTGATATTCTTCAGGTGTAATCTACGGGAAATTCTGAACTGAGTTTTCTATTAAACCTACTGTTCGTTTACCACTGCTTACTTGTACAGCGAGAATATTTTGAGAACCCAAGAAGTTATGCCTGGATACGTAATCAGAGGCCACAATATAAACAACCTAAGGTAGGCAGTTGATACAGTGCTGATAGCAGACACAGAAAGGAAACTACAAGACCTCCTACAGAAGGTAGCAGAAGAAAGTAACAAGAAAGGACTAGAAATAAACTGCACGAAAACTGAATGCATGGTCATCAGTAAAAAGGGCAGTCCAATATGCCAAATACAGGTCGGGGATATTAGAATCAAGGCAGATACAAAAATTTAAATACGTGGGAAGTGTTATAACAGAAGACGGAAAGTATGACACAGAGATCCGAAGGCGAATTGGCATGGCGAATTGGCATAGCATTCCAGAAGTTGAGCAAAATATTAAGAAACAGGACAATTTCGCTAGAAACAAAGAAGAGAATACTGGATTGCTATGTGATGTCAGTTCTTCAATATGGCAGTGAATGCTGGACAATATCATCAAAGATGAAGGAAAAACTTGAAACAACTGAAATGTGGTTCTACAGAAGCATACTGGATATAAAGTGGGAGATCAATTCCATATTACAATCAATATATAAACTGACCCCTCATTTTGTTGTCACAGCTGTTTTTATACATTTATATTCCTGAGATCCAAAAGCACAAGGATGCATTCCAGAAGTTGAGCAAAGTATTAAGAAACAGGACAATTTCGCTAGAAACAAAGAAGAGAGTACTGGATTGCTGTGTGATGTCAGTTCTTCAATATGGCAGTGAATGCTGGACAATATCTTCAAAGATGAAGGAAAGACTTGAAACAACTGAAATGTGGTACTACATAAGGATGATGTGAATATCATGGATAGCATGTGAGCAATGATGAGGTTTTGGAAACGATGGAAACTAAAAGGAAATTTATACTGAGCATCAGGAAGAGGCAGCTGAAGTTGCTGGGACATGCAATGAGGTAGGAGGGCTTGGAGAACCTGATACTAACAGGCCAGATAGAGGAAAAAAGAGATAGAGGAATGCAACGGATAACATATTTGAAGGACTTGGATTTGGAAGACGGAAAATCTTTGGATGGTGTAACAGGAGAAGGCGTGCTCAGAAGCACCAGGGATAGAGAAACGTGGAAGGCCATGATCGCCTATGTCATGAAGGGACAAGGCAGATAGGAGAAGAAGATATAGAGGGATATAGTCTAGTTCTTACTTTTTAATTTAGTACGACTGGGTGCTTGTCAGTTTCCACTAATTGCAAGTACACACTCCCGACCAAATTCACAGACCAACGCTTTAATCCATTAGGCCAGTGTCTCGTATAACCATCTATAGTGACGACATTTATTTAAACCAAGAATTTTCAACGGCTGGTAGTCGGATAGGCGGCTGACTCACGTCCCATCACGCCGGCGTGTGGTCACCGATTTCTTTGAAACTTAGTGAATTTCTTACACTTTGCCGGATTGGCACGGTACCGGCTACTGCGCATTCGATCACAACGGCGGGGGGTGGTCGATATGCGTCTGACTCGGGTCTAATCACGCCGGCGTGTAGTCAATGATTTCTTCGAAGTGAATTTCTTAAACTTTGCCTATTGCCATGGAGCTGACTGCTAATCGTAACTGAGGCAACGTGTTGTAGTTTGCGCAAGATTTTCTTTAGGAATACACTCTTTAATCCACTAGGCCAATGTCTTGTAGGACCATCTTCTATAGTGACTACATAGTCATTTATTTAAACTAGTGATTCTCAAAGGCTGATAGTCGGCTAGGCGTCTGACTCGCGTCTCATCACGCCGGCGTGTGGTCACCAGTTTCTTTGAAACTTAATGAATTTATTACACTTTGCCTAAATGCCTCGGAGCCGGCTGCTTGGCGTAACTGGGGCAACGCGTCGTAGTTTGAGCAAGTTTTTCTTTAGGAATACACGCTTTAATCCACTAGACCAATGTCTCGTAGGACCATCTTCTATAGTGACTACATAGTAATTTATTTAAACCAGTGATTCTCAACGGCTGTGCTACGGCACAGTAGTTTGACGCGCGATCCTCTTAAGAGTGCCGCGTAATATTTTTACATATATGCAGGGTACAGTTTATCCAAGCAGGGTGAGGCTCACTTGGGTCTCTGTCCGCAGAGAGAGATGTAGCTGATAAAAACAAAAATAAAAACTGGGAGATACTCGTTCCTGAAGAACAGATTAACGAGGCTGCACCACCCCATTGAACGGGAGGTGAAGATCGGTTGTCGCCACCGAGGCCGGCACAACCAACGGTTGTGGGGATGTCAATTGCTAGCCCTCGCCTAGCCGTACGCACTGGGATTCCCCGCTATAAACTCGGCATTGTGACACATCACATCTCAGTGGGGAGACGGGGTAAATATCATACATACTTATGTATGTGTGGATGTTATAATGGTACAATGTTCGTATTTGAATAAATGAATATGTATTAAACTTTTCTTTTCAAATGATTGTTTTCACTATTGTTATTTTAAATACTTTGTTTTAATATTCATTTTTTGAAAGATTTTTTTTTTACTTTTTAAAATTATCCTTTATTTGAATAAATGAATATTAATCTTTTTTATATATATATAATTCTATTCGTCATCCTTTGTTTAATTTAAAATAATTGGTTTTATTTCATAACGTTTAAATGTATAGCCTTTAAAAATATGACTAAGTGTTCCGTTTATTTCCACTTGCTACGAGGTGTGCCGTTCCTTAAAAACGTTGAGAAACACTGATTTAGACAATGGAGATTAAATAAAGGGTTCAGTTCAGAATTCCTTGTAGGTATCCTATATATATATATATATATATACACACACACACCTGAAGTAGGCTGGAGAACACAATGGTCAAAACATTGTAATAATAACAATAAAAATGAGGATAATTTTTAATAATTTTTCAGATATTTCAGTTGTTTTAACATTTTCAGGAAATCCAATTGATCTTGTTTTATAACGACCCAGCGATGATGTTACATTTGGTTTAATCCAGGGATGTCAAATTAAAAGACATGTGTGTCTCTTCTACAAATACTTTCACGGCTTCTGCGCCGATGAACTTAGCTCACTGGTGCCACCTATATATGAATTTACTCGAGCCACAAGATTAGCAACTAGGTCTCACCCTTTTACTGTGAAACCAATAAAATGTAAACGCAAATTCTACTCCATCAGCTTCTTTTCTCGCACTTCCCGCCTGTGGAATTCACTTCCATTTAATTGCTTCCCCGTCAGCTACAATCTTCAAGAATTTAAATGTAAAGTCAATAGTCATCTCCTATCTCTCTAACCTGAATCCTCTCTCTCTCTCTCTCATGCTCCTTTCTCCGTCCACTACACACTCATCAGTATTCCCATCCCACTTCCTTACACCCCCTATAACCTTTCATTCTTTCTTATAACTTTCCTCCTATTTAACCCCTGCAAAACAGTGGTAGCAAAATGCCTTCCTTGGGGAGATATGATTATAAAAAAAAAAGATCCTGATGTGAGTATAAAGTGGGGGGGGGGGGGGTAAATTCTAGATTGTATATCAATGTATATGCTGATTTTTTTACTTTGTGGCAATGTTATTTTCTATATATTTATATTCTATATTTAAGAGCTCTCTCTCATGCTCCTTTCTCCGTTTACTTCCACTCTCGTCAGTATTCTCATCCTTCTCTTACCCACTTCCTGACACTCCCTATAACCTGTCACTCCTTCTCATAACTTTCTCTCATGCTCCTTTCTCCGTTTACTCCACTCTCGTCAGTATTCTCATCCTTCTCTTACCCACTTCCTGACACTCCCTATAACCTGTCACTCTTTCTCATAACTTTCTCTCATGCTCCTTTCTCCGTTTACTCCACTCTCGTCAGTATTCTCATCCTTCTCTAACCCACTTCCTGACACCTCCTATAACCTGTCACTTTCCTCCTATGTAACCCCCTGCAAAACAGTGGCAATAAAATGATTATAAAAAGAAATAAGAAGGGCCACTTTTATTGCGGACTAGCAGTATCGCCCGGCGTTGCTCGGGTGTAATGAAAGCTTTAAAACTAATCCATGGTCTTGGAGCTCTTTGGACGTTGGCACGAAATATTAAAAAGCAATAGTTGTTTCCAGTTAAAGCGAAACCGTAGACTGAAAGAAAAATGAATGGATGTGAGTCAAATTTTAATTTCCTGGTATCGATATCAAATTTTCTGCACGAATGTAAGAACTGCAATCTTGAAACTTACGAATATCGTTTCTTATGTCTTTGTCTATGAGTGTATCAAATTTAATTAAAATCGGACCACTCCTTCGATAACTCGATTTTTTTTATTATCGATTTTCGATATTTATCAGGGGTACCTCCACACAAAACCTAGCTAAGAACACTCGCAGACGCTTATAGTACAACTGTGTAAATTTTCAAGAAAATCGGTTCAGCCGTTTCGGAGTCTATAGGTAACGGACACACACACACACACACACAAAGTTCCATTTATAAATACGTTTAGAAAATGAATAAGTAACAGTGAGATAGAGAAAAGGGGATGGTGAGGAAATCATTTTACTTTTTCTATTGGGAGGTAAAAGGGTTAATTTACAGGGTTGGTTAAAAGGGTTAATTGGGAGGTTTGGTTAAAAGGGTCAATTGGGAGGGTTGGTTAAAAGGGTTAATTGGGAGGGTTGGTTAAAAGGGTCAATTGGGAGGGTTGGTTAAAAGGGTTAATTGACAGGGTTGGTTAAAAGGGTCAATTGGGAGGGTTGGTTAAAAGGGTTAATTGGGAGGGTTGGTTAAAAGGGTTAATTGGGAGAGTTGGTTGAAAGGGTCAATTGGGAGGGTTGGTTGAAAGGGTCAATTGGGAGGGTTGGTTAATAGGGTTAATTGGGAGGGTTGGTTAAAAGGGTTAATTGGGAGGGTTGGTTAAAAGGGTCAATTGTGAGGGTTGGTTAAAAGGGTTAATTGGGAGGGTTGGTTAAAAGGGTTAATTGACAGGGTTGGTTAAAAGGGTCAATTGGGAGGGTTGGTTAAAAGGGTTAATTGGGAGGGTTGGTTAAAAGGGTTAATTGGGAGAGTTGGTTGAAAGGGTCAATTGGGAGGGTTGGTTGAAAGGGTTAATTGGGAGGGTTGGTTAAAAGGGTCAATTGGGAGGGTTGGTTGAAAGGGTCAATTGGGAGGGTTGGTTAATAGGGTTAATTGGGAGGGTTGGTTAAAAGGGTTAATTGACAGGGTTGGTTAAAAGGGTTAATTGGGAGGGTTGGTTAAAAGGGTTAATTGGGAGAGTTGGTTAAAAGGGTTAATTTACAGGGTTGGTTAAAAGGGTTAATTGGGAGGGTTGGTTAAAAGGGTTAATTGGGAGGGTTGGTTAAAAGGGTCAATTGGGAGGGTTGGTTAAAAGGGTTAATTGGGAGGGTTGGTTAAAAGGGTTAATTGGGAGGGTTGGTTAAAAGGGTTAATTGGGAGGGTTGGTTAAAAGGGTCAATTGGGAGGGTTGGTTAATAGGGTTAATTGGGAGGGTTGGTTAAAAGGGTTAATTGGGAGGGTTGGTTAAAAGGGTTAATTGACAGGGTTGGTTAAAAGGGTTAATTGGGAGGGTTGGTTAAAAGGGTCAATTGGGAGGGTTGGTTAATAGGGTTAATTGGGAGGGTTGGTTAAAAGGGTTAATTGGGAGGGTTGGTTAAAAGGGTTAATTGGGAGGGTTGGTTAAAAGGGTCAATTGGGAGGGTTGGTTAAAAGGGTTAATTGACAGGGTTGGTTAAAAGGGTTAATTGGGAGGGTTGGTTAAAAGGGTTAATTGGGAGGGTTGGTTAAAAGGGTTAATTGACAGGGTTGGTTAAAAGGGTTAATTGGGAGAGTTGGTTAAATGGGTTAATTGACAGGGTTGGTTAAAAGGGTTAATTGGGAGGGTTGGTTAAAAGGGTTAATTGGGAGGGTTGGTTAAAAGGGTTAATTGGGAGAGTTGGTTAAAAGGGTTAATTGGGAGGGTTGGTTAAAAGGGTTAATTGGGAGTGTTGGTTAAAAGGGTTAATTGGGAGGGTTGGTTAAAAGGGTCAATTGGGAGGGTTGGTTAAAAGGGTTAATTGACAGGGTTGGTTAAAAGGGTTAATTGGGAGGGTTGGTTAAAAGGGTTAATTGGGAGAGTTGGTTAAAAGGGTTAATTGGGAGGGTTGGTTAAAAGGGTCAATTGGGAGGGTTGGTTAAAAGGGTTAATTGGGAGCGTTGGTTAAAAGGGTCAATTGGGAGGGTTGGTTAAAAGGGTTAATTGGGAGCGTTGGTTAAAAGGGTTAATTGACAGGGTTGGTTAAAAGGGTCAATTGGGAGGGTTGGTTAATAGGGTTAATTGGGAGGGTTGGTTAAAAGGGTTAATTGGGAGGGTTGGTTAAAAGGGTTAATTGGGAGGGTTGGTTAAAAGGGTCAATTGGGAGGGTTGGTTAATAGGGTTAATTGGGAGGGTTGGTTAAAAGGGTTAATTGGGAGGGTTGGTTAAAAGGGTTAATTGACAGGGTTGGTTAAAAGGGTTAATTGGGAGGGTTGGTTAAAAGGGTCAATTGGGAGGGTTGGTTAATAGGGTTAATTGACAGGGTTGGTTAAAAGGGTCAATTGGGAGGGTTGGTTAAAAGGGTCAATTGGGAGGGTTGGTTAAAAGGGTTAATTGGGAGGGTTGGTTAAAAGGGTTAATTGGGAGGGTTGGTTAAAAGGGTTAATTGGGAGGGTTGGTTAAAAGGGTTAATTGACAGGGTTGGTTAAAAGGGTTAATTGGGAGGGTTGGTTAAAAGGGTTAATTGGGAGAGTTGGTTAAAAGGGTTAATTGGGAGGGTTGGTTAAAAGGGTTAATTGGGAGGGTTGGTTAAAAGGGTTAATTGACAGGGTTGGTTAAAAGGGTTAATTGGGAGAGTTGGTTAAATGGGTTAATTGACAGGGTTGGTTAAAAGGGTTAATTGGGAGGGTTGGTTGAAAGGGTCAATTGGGAGGGTTGGTTGAAAGGGTCAATTGGGAGGGTTGGTTAATAGGGTTAATTGGGAGGGTTGGTTAAAAGGGTTAATTGGGAGGGTTGGTTAAAAGGGTTAATTGGGAGAGTTGGTTAAAAGGGTTAATTGACAGGGTTGGTTAAAAGGGTTAATTGGGAGGGTTGGTTAAAAGGGTTAATTGACAGGGTTGGTTAAAAGGGTTAATTGGGAGGGTTGGTTAAAAGGGTTAATTGGGAGAGTTGGTTGAAAGGGTCAATTGGGAGGGTTGGTTAAAAGGGTTAATTGGGAGGGTTGGTTAAAAGGGTTAATTGGGAGGGCTGGTTAAAAGGGTTAATTGGGAGGGTTGGTTAAAAGGGTTAATTGGGAGGGTTGGTTAAAAGGGTTAATTGGGAGGGTTGGTTAAAAGGGTTAATTGGGAGGGTTGGTTAAAAGGGTTAATTGGGAGAGTTGGTTGAAAGGGTCAATTGGGAGGGTTGGTTAAAAGGGTCAATTGGGAGGGTCGGTTAATAGGGTCAATTGGGAGGGTTGTTTAAAAGGGTTAATTGGGAGGGTTGGTTAAAAGGGTTAATTGGGAGAGTTGGTTAAAAGGGTCAATTGGGAGGGTTGGTTAAAAGGGTTAATTGGGAGGGTTGGTTAAAAGGGTTAATTGGGAGGGCTGGTTAAAAGGGTTAATTGGGAGGGTTGGTTAAAAGGGTTAATTGGGAGAGTTGGTTAAAAGGGTTAATTGGGAGGGTTGGTTAAAAGGGTTAATTGGGAGGGTTGGTTAAAAGGGTTAATTGGGAGGGTTGGTTAAAAGGGTCAATTGGGAGGGTTGGTTAAAAGGGTTAATTGACAGGGTTGGTTAAAAGGGTTAATTGGGAGGGTTGGTTAAAAGGGTTAATTGGGAGAGTTGGTTAAAAGGGTTAATTGGGAGGGTTGGTTAAAAGGGTCAATTGGGAGGGTTGGTTAAAAGGGTTAATTGGGAGCGTTGGTTAAAAGGGTCAATTGGGAGGGTTGGTTAAAAGGGTTAATTGGGAGCGTTGGTTAAAAGGGTTAATTGACAGGGTTGGTTAAAAGGGTCAATTGGGAGGGTTGGTTAATAGGGTTAATTGGGAGGGTTGGTTAAAACGGTTAATTGACAGGGTTGGTTAAAAGGGTCAATTGGGATGGTTGGTTAAAAGGGTTAATTGGGAGGGTTGGTTAAAAGTGTTAATTGGGAGGGTTGGTTAAAAGGGTTAATTGGGAGGGTTGGTTGAAAGGGTCAATTGGGAGGCTTGGTTGAAAGGGTCAATTGGGAGGGTTGGTTAATAGGGTTAATTGGGAGGGTTGGTTAAAAGGGTTAATTGACAGGGTTGGTTAAAAGGGTCAATTGGGAGCGTTGGTTAAAAGGGTTAATTGGGAGGGTTGGTTAAAAGGGTCAATTGGGAGGGTTGGTTAATAGGGTTAATTGGGAGGATTGGTTAAAAGGGTTAATTGACAGGGTTGGTTAAAAGGGTCAATTGGGAGGGTTGGTTAAAAGGGTCAATTGGGAGGGTTGGTTAATAGGGTTAATTGGGAGGGTTGGTTAAAAGGGTTAATTGAAAGGGTTGGTTAAAAGGGTCAATTGGGAGCGTTGGTTAAAAGGGTTGATTGGGAGGGTTGGTTAAAAGGGTCAATTGGGAGGGTTGGTTAATAGAGTTAATTGGGAGGTTATTAAAAGGGTTAATTGACAGGGTTGGTTAAAAGGGTCAATTGGGAGAAGGAAGTTAAAAGGGTCAATTGGGAAGGTTAGTTAAAAGGTTAATTGGGAGGGTTGGTTAAAAGGGTTAATTGGGGAGAGTTGGTTGGAAAGGGTCAATTGGGAGGGTTGGTTGAAAGGCTCAATTGGGAGGGCTGGTTAATAGGGTTAATTGGGAGGGTTGGTTAAAAGGGTTAATTGACAGGGTTGGTTAAAAGGGTCAATTGGGAGGGTTGGTTAAAAGGGTCAATTGGGAGGGTTGGTTAAAAGGGTTAATTGGGAGGGTTGGTTAAAAGGGTTAATTGGGAGGGTTGGTTAAAAGGGTTAACTGGGAGGGTTGCTTAAAGGTTAATTGGGAGAGCTGGTTAAAAGTGGTTATTCTGGGAGGGTTGGTTAAAAGGGTCAATTGGGAGGGTTGGTTAAAAGGGTCAATTGGGAGGGTTGGTTAAAAGGGTCAATTGGGAGGGTTGTTAAAAGGGTCAATTGGGAGCGTTGGTTAAAAGGGTTGATTGGGAGGGTTGGTTAAAAGGGTCAATTGGGAGGGTTGGTTAATAGGGTTAATTGGGAGGGTTGGTTAAAAGGGTTAATTGGGAGGGTTGGCTATCAGGGTTAATTGGGAGGGTTGGTTAAAAGGGTTAATTGACAGGGTTGGTTAAAAGGGTCAATTGGGAGCGTTGGTTAAAAGGGTTAATTGGGGAGGGTTGGTTAAAAGGGTCAATTGGGAGGGTTGGTTAATAGGGTTATTTGGGAGGGTTGGTTAAAAGGGTTAATTTGGAGGGTTGGTTAAAAAAGGGTTAATTGGGAGGGTTGGTTAAAAGGGAGTGAATTGGGAGAGTTGGTTAAAAGTGTTAATTTTTTGAGGGTTGGTTAAAAGGGTTAATTGGGAGGGTTGGTTAAAAGGGTTAATTGGGAGGGGTTGGTTAAAAGGGTCAAATTGGGAGGGTTGGTTAAAAGGGTCAATTGGGAGGGTTGGTTAAAAGGGTTAATTGACAGGGTTGGTTAAAAGGGTTAATTGGGAGGGTTGGTTAAAAGGGTTAATTGGGAGAGTTGGTTAAAAGGTTAATTGGGAGGGTTGGTTAAAAGGGTTAATTGACAGTGTTGGTTAAAAGGGTCAATTGGGAGGGTTGGTTAGTGGGTTAATTGGGAGGGTTGGTTAAAAGGGCACTGGGGAGGGTTGGTTAAAAGGGTTAATTGACAGGGTTGGTTAAAAGGGTCAATTGGGAGGGTTGGTTAAAAGGGTTAATTGACAGTGTTGGTTAAAAAGGGTCAATTGGGAGGGTTGGTTAAAGGGTTAATTGGGAGGTTGGTTAAAAGGGTTAATTGGGAGGGTTGGTTAAAATGCTCAATTAAGGTTAGTTAAAAGGGTTAATTTGGAGGGTTGGTTAAAAGGGTTAATTGGGAGCGTTGGTTAAAATGGTTAATTGGGAGGGTTGGTTAAAAGGGTCAATTGGGAGGGTTAAGTTAAAAGGGTTAATTGACAGGGTTGGTTAAAAGGGTCAATTGGGAGGGTTGGTTAAAAGGGTTAATTGGGAGGGTTGTTAAAAGGGTCAATTGGGAGGGTTGGTTAAAAGGGTTAATTGGGAGGGTTGGTTAAAAGGGTTAATTGGGAGGGTTGGTTAAAAGGGTTAATTGACAGGGTTGGTTAAAAGGGTTAATTGGGGAGGGTTGGTTAAAAGGGTTAATTGGGAGGGTTGGTTAAAAGGGTTAATTGGGAGGGTTGGTTAAAAGGGTTAATTGGGAGAGTTGGTTAAAAGTGTTAATTTTGAGGGTTGGTTAGCATAAGAATGGGAGGGTTGGTTAAAAAGGGTTAATTAGAGGGTTGGTTAAAAGGGTCAATTGGGAGGGTTGGTTAAAAGGGTTAATTGACAGGGTTGGTTAAAAATAAATTGGGAGGAAGCGTTAAAAGGGTCAATTGGGAGGGTTGGTTAAAAGGGTTAATTGGGAGGATTGGTTAAAAGGGTCAAATTGGGAGGGTGGGTTAATAGGTTAATTGGGAGTAGCTGGTTAAAAGGGTTAATTGACAGGGTTGGTTAAAAGGGTCAACTGTGAGGGTTGGTTAAAAGGGTTAATTGGGAGGTTTGGTTAAAAGGGTTAATTGGGAGGGTTGGTTAAAAGGGTTAATTGGGAGAGTTGTTGAAAGGGTCAATTGGGAGGGTTGGTTGAAAGGGTCAATTGGGAGTGGTTGGTTAATAGGGTTAATTGGGAGGGTTGGTTAAAAGGGTTAATTAACAGGGTTGGTTAAAAGGGTCAATTGGGAGCGTTGGTTAAAAGGGTTAATTGGGAGGGTTGGTGAAAAGGGTCAATTGGGAGGGTTGGTTAATAGGTTTAATTGGGAGGGTTGGTTAAAAGGGTTAATTGACAGGGTTGTTAAAAGGGTCAATTGGGAGGGTTGGTTGGTGTTGCTAATTGACAGGTTGGTTAAAAGGGTCAATTGGGAGGGTTGGTTAAAAGGGTTAATTGACAGTGTTGGTTAAAAGGGTCAATTGGGAGGGTTGGTTAAAAGGGTTAATTGGGAGGGTTGGTTAAAAGGGTTAATTGGGAGGGTTGGTTAAAAGGGTTAATTGACAGGGTTGGTTAAAAGGGTCAATTGGGAGGGTTGGTTAAAGGGTTAATTGGACAGTGTTGGTTAAAAGGGTCAATTGGGAGGGTTGGTTAAAAGGGTTAATTGGGAGTGGGTTGGGTTAAAAGGGTTAATTGGGAGGGTTGGTTAAAATGCTCAATTGGGAGTGTTGGTTAAAAGGGTTAATTTGGAGGGTTGGTTAAAAGGGTTAATTGGGAGCGTTGGTTAAAATGGTTAATTGGGAGGGTTGGTTAAAAGGGTCAATTGGGAGGGTTGGTTAAAAAGGGTTAATTCGGGGAGGGTTGGTTAAAAGGGTCAATTGGGAGGGTTGGTTAAAAGGGTTAATTGGGAGGGTTGGTTAAAAGGGTCAATTGGGAGGGTTGGTTAAAAGTGCTAATTGGGAGGGTTGGTTAGTGTGGGTTAATTGGGAGGGTTGGTTAAAAGGGTTAATTGACAGGGTTGGTTAAAAGGGTTAATTGGGAGGGTTGGTTAAAAGGGTTAATTGGGAGGGTTGGTTAAAAGGGTTAATTGGGAGGGTTGTTTAAATTGTCAACTGGGGAGGTTGGTTAAAAGGGTTAATTGGGAGGGTTGGTTAAAAGGGTTAATTGGGAGCGTTGGTTAAAAGGGTTAATTGGGAGGGTTGGTTAAAAGGGTCAATTGGGGAGGGTTGGTTAAAAGGTTAATTGACAGGGTTGGTTAAAAGGGTTAATTGGGAGGGTTGGTTAAAAGGGTCAATTGGGAGGGTTGTTGTATGGGTTAATTGGGAGGGTTGGTTAAAACGGTCAATTGGGGAGGGTTATTAAAAGGGTTAATTGAGAGGGTTGGTTAAAAGGGTTAATTGGGAGCGTTGGTTAAAAGAGTTAATTGGGAGCGTTGGTCAAAAGGGTTAATTGTGAGGGTTGGTTAAAAGGGTCAATTGGGAGGGTTGGTTAAAAGGGTTAATTGGGAGGGTTGGTTAAAAGGGTTAATTGGGAGCGTTGGTTAAAAGGGTTAATTGGGAGGGTTGGTTAAAAGGGTCAATTGGGAGGGTTGGTTAAAAGGGTTAATTGGGAGGGTTGGTTAAAAGGTTTAATTGGAGGGTTGGTTAAAAGGGTTAATTGGGAGGGTTGGTTAAAAGGGTCAATTGGGAGGGTTGGTTAAAAGGGTTAATTGGGAGGGTTGGTTAAAAGGGTTAATTGGGAGGGTTGGTTAAAAGGGTTAATTGGGTGGGTTGGTTAAAAGGGTCAATTGGGAGGGTTGGTTAAAAGGTTAATTGGGAGCGTTGGTTAAAAGGGTTAATTGGGAGGGTTGGTTAAAAGGGTCAATTGGGAGGGTTGGTTAAAAGGGTTAATTGGGGAGGGTTGGTTAAAAGGGTTAATTGGGAGCGTTGGTTAAAAGGGTTAATTGGGAGGGTTGGTTAAAAGGGTCAATTGGGAGGGTTGGTTAAAAGGGTTAATTGGGAGGGTTGGTTAAAAGGGTTAATTGATTGGGAGGGTTGGTTAAAAGGGTTAATTGGGAGGGTTGGTTAAAAGGGTTAATTGGGAGCGTTGGTTAAAAGGGTTAATTGGGAGGGTTGGTTAAAAGGGTCAATTGGGAGGGTTGGTTAAAAGGGTTAATTGACAGGTTGGTTAAAAGGTCAATTGGGAGGGTTGGAGGGTTAAAAGGTCAATTGGGAGTGGCTGGTTAAAAGGGTTAATTGGGAGGGTTGGTTAAAAGGGTCAATTGGGGAGGGTTGGTTAAAAGGGTTAATTGGGGTTGGGAGGGTTGGTTAAAAGGATTAATTGGGTGCGTTGGTTAAATGGGTTAATTGGGAGGGTTGGTTAAAAGGGTCAATTGGGAGGGTTGCTTAAAAGGGTTAATTGGGAGGGTTGGTTAAAAGGGTTAATTGGGAGCGTTGGTTAAAAGGGTTAATTGGGAGGGTTGGTTAAAAGGGTCAATTGGGAGGGTTGCGGGGTGGAAAGGGTTAATTGGGAGGGTTGGTTGGTTAAAAGGGTTAATTGGGAGCGTTGGTTAAAAGGGTTAATTGGGAGGGTTGGTTAAAAGGGTCAATTGGGAGGGTTGGTTAAAAGGGTTAATTGGGAGGGTTGGTTAAAAGGTTCAATTGGGAGGGTTGGTTAAAAGGGTTAATTGGGAGGGTTGGTTAAAAGGGTTAATTGGGAGGGTTGGTTAAAAGGGTTAATTGACAGGGTTGGTTAAAAGGGTTAATTTGGAGGGTTGGCTAAAAGGGTTAATTGGGAGGGTTGGTTAAAAGGGTCAATTGGGAGGGTTGGTTAAAAGGGTTAATTGACAGGGTTGGTTAAAAGGGTCAATTGGGAGGGTTGGTTAAAAGGGTGAATTGGGAGGTTAAAAGGGTTAATTGGGAGCGTTGGTTAAAAGGGTCAATTTGGAGGGTTGGTTAAAAGGGTTAATTGGGAGGGTTGTTAGGGTTAATTGGGTGTTGGGGTTAAAAGGGTTAATTGGGAGGGTTGGTTAAAAGGGTCAATTGGAGGGTTGGTTAAAAGGGTTAATTGGGAGGGTTGGTTAAAAGGGTCAATTGGGAGGGTTGGTTAAAGTTAATTTGGAGGTTTGGTTAAAAGGGTCAATTGGGAGGGTTGGTTAAAAGGGTCAATTGGGAGGGTTGGTTAAAAGGGTCAATTGGGAGGGTTGGTTAAAAGGGTTAATTGGGAGGGTTGGTTAAAGGTCAATTGGGGAGGGTGGTTAAAGGCAATTAATTTGACAGGGTTGGTTAAAAGGGTCAATTGGGAGGGTTGGTTAAAAGGGTTAATTTGGGAGGGTTGGTTAAAAGGGTTAATTGGGAGGGTTAAGTTAAAAGGGTCAATTGGGAGGTGGTTGGTTGGTGCTATTAATTTAGAGGTTGGTTAAAAGGGTCAATTGGGAGGGTTGGTTAAAAAGGGTTAATTGACAGGTTGGCTAAAAAGGGTCAATTAGAGGGTTGGTTGAAGGTTAATTGACAGGCTGGTTGGTATGGGACAATTGGAGGGTTGGTTAAAAGGGTTAATTGGGAGGGTTGGTTAAAAGGGTCAATTGGGAGGTGTTTTAAGTTAAAGTAAGCCACTGTGTTGGTTAAAGGTCACTCAGAGGGTTAAGGAAGGGTTAATTGGAGCGTTTATTAAAGGGTCAATTGGGAGGGTTGGTTAAAAGGTTAATTGGGGAGGGTTGGTTAAAAGGGTTAATTGGAGGGTTTGTTAAAAGTGTGGGTTAACACAGGGTTAAGAAAGGGTCAATTGGGAGGGTTGTTGAAAGGGTTAATTGTATGTTATTAAAAGGGGTTAATTGGGAGGGTTGGTTAAAAGGGTCAATTGGGAGGGTTGGCTAAAAGGGTTAATTGGGAGGTTGAAGCTAGCATGTGGTTAATTGGGAGCGTTGGTTAAAAGGGGAGACTGGAGGGCTGTTGTATGTGGGTCACTGGGAGGGTTGGTTAAAGGGGTTAATGGAGGGTTGGTTGGGGGTATGGTTAATTGATTGGAGGGTTGTTGTAAAGGGTTAATTGGGAGGGTTGGTTAAAAGGGTTAATTGGGAGCGTTATTAAAAGGGTTAATTGGGAGGTTGCTAAAAGGGTCAATTGGGAGGGTTGGTTGGAAAGGAAGCTAATTGACAGTGCTGCTGCTGTACAATGTAATTGGAGGGTCAGTTTATGGTCAATTGGAGGGCTAAGTTAAAGGGTTACCTGGGAGGGTTGGTTGCGTGGTCAATTGGGAGGGTTGTCAGTATGGACACTGGGAGGGTTGGTTAAAAGTGATTTAATTAAAAAGTGTTGGTTAAAAGGGTTAATTGGGAGGGTTGGGTATGGGTCAATTGGGAGGAGGTTGGTTAAAAGGGTTAATTGGGTACGTTGGTTAAAAGGGTTAATTGGGAGGGAGGGTTGGTTAAAAGGGTCAATTGGGAGGGTTGGTTAAAAAGGGTTAAGTTGGGAGGGTTGGTTAAAAGGGTCAATTGGGAGGGTTGGTTAAAAGGGTTAATTTGGAGGGTTGGTTAAAAGGGTCAATTGGGAGGGAGGTTGGTTAAAAGGGTCAATTGGGAGGGTTGGTTAAAAGGGTCAATTGGGAGGGTTGGTTAAAGGGTTAATTGGGAGGGTTGGTTAAAAGGGTCAATTGGGAGGGTTGGTTAAAAGGGTTAATTGACAGGGTTGGTTAAAAGGGTCAATTGGGAGGGGTTGGTTAAAAGGGTTAATTGGGAGGGTTGGTTAAAAGGGTCAATTGGGAGGGTTGGTTAAAAGGGTTAATTGGGAGGGTTGGTTAAAAAGGGTCAATTGGGAGGGTTGGTTAAAAGGGTTAATTGACAGGGTTGGTTAAAAGGGTCAATTACAGGGAGGGTTGGTTGAAAGGGTTAAGGTTGACAGGGTTGGTTAAAAAGGGTCAATTATGGGAGGGAGGGTTGGTTAAAAGGGGTTAATTGGGGAGGGAGTTGGGTTAAAAGGGTCAATTGGGAGGGTTGGTTAAAAGGGTTAATTGGGAGCGTTGGTTAAAGGGTCAATTGGGAGGGTTGGTTAAAAGGTTAATTGGGGAGGGTTGGTTAAAAGGGTTAATTAGGGAGGGTTTGTTAAAAAGGGTTAATTGACAGGGTTGGTTAAAAGGGTCAATTGGGAGGGTTGGTTAAAAGGGTTAATTGGGAGCGTTGGTTAAAAGGGTTAATTGGGAGGGTTGGTTAAAAGGGTCAATTGGGAGGGTTGGTTAAAAGAAGTTAATTGGGAGGGTTGGTTAAAAAGGGTTAATTGGGAGCGTTGGTTAAAAGGGTTAAGTTGGGAGGGTTAGGTTAAAAGGGTCAATTGGGAGGGTTGGTTAAAAAGGGTTAATTGGGAGGGTTGGTTAAAGGGTTAATTGATTGGGAGGGTTGGTTAAAAGGGTTAATTGGGAGGGTTGGTTAAAAGGTTGGATGGAAGCGTTGGTTCAAAAGGGTTAATTGGGAGGGTTGGTTAAAAGGGGTCAATTGGGAGGGGTTGGTTAAAAGGGTTAATTGACAGGGTTGGTTAAAAGGGTCAATTGGGAGGGTTGGTTAAAAGGGTCAATTGGGAGGGTTTAGTTAAAGGTTAAGTTGGGAGGGTTTGGATTAAAAGGGAATTCAATTGGGAGGGTTGGTTAAAAGGGTTAATTGGGAGGGGTTGGTTGAAAGGATTAATTGGGTGCGTTGGTTAAAAGGGTTAATTGGGAGGGTTGGTTAAAAGGGTCAATTGGGAGGGTTGCTTAAAAGGGTTAATTGGGAGGGTTGGTTAAAAGGGTTAATTGGGAGCGTTGGTTAAAAGGGTTAATTGGGAGGGTTGGTTAAAAGGGTCAATTGGGAGGGTTGGT
Source organism: Ascarosepion bandense (assembly GCA_037127315.1). NCBI lineage: Eukaryota > Metazoa > Mollusca > Cephalopoda > Sepiida > Sepiidae > Ascarosepion > Ascarosepion bandense. The sequence goes on along the minus strand of JBBBDQ010000705.1, from coordinate 2,003,727 downwards.
TAAAAGGGTTAATTGGGAGGGTTGGTTAAAAGGGTCAATTGGGAGGGTTGGTTAAAAGGGTTAATTGGGAGGGTTGGTTAAAAGGGTTAATTGGGAGGGTTGGTTAAAAGGGTTAATTGACAGGGTTGGTTAAAAGGGTTAATTTGGAGGGTTGGCTAAAAGGGTTAATTGGGAGGGTTGGTTAAAAGGGTCAATTGGGAGGGTTGGTTAAAAGGGTTAATTGACAGGGTTGGTTAAAAGGGTCAATTGGGAGGGTTGGTTAAAAGGGTGAATTGGGAGGGTTGGTTAAAAGGGTTAATTGGGAGCGTTGGTTAAAAGGGTCAATTGGGAGGGTTGGTTAAAAGGGTTAATTGGGAGGGTTGGTTAAAAGGGTTAATTGGGAGGGTTGGTTAAAAGGGTCAATTGGGAGGGTTGGTTAAAAGGGTTCAATTGGGAGGGTTGGTTAAAAGGGTCAATTGGGAGGGTTGGTTAAAAGGGTCAATTGGGAGGGTTGGTTAAAAGGGTTAATTGGGAGGGTTGGTTAAAAGGGTCAATTGGGAGGGTTGGTTAAAAGGGTTAATTGGGAGGGTTGGTTAAAAGGGTCAATTGGGAGGGTTGGTTAAAAGGGTTAATTGGGAGGGTTGGTTAAAAGGGTCAATTGGGAGGGTTGGTTAAAAGGGTTAATTGACAGGGTTGGTTAAAAGGGTCAATTGGGAGGGTTGGTTAAAAGGGTTAATTGGGAGGGTTGGTTAAAAGGGTCAATTGGGAGGGTTGGTTAAAAGGGTTAATTGGGAGGGTTGGTTAAAAGGGTCAATTGGGAGGGTTGGTTAAAAGGGTTAATTGACAGGGTTGGTTAAAAGGGTCAATTGGGAGGGTTGGTTAAAAGGGTTAATTGACAGGGTTGGTTAAAAGGGTCAATTGGGAGGGTTGGTTAAAAGGGTTAATTGGGAGGGTTGGTTAAAAGGGTCAATTGGGAGGGTTGGTTAAAAGGGTTAATTGGGAGGGTTGGTTAAAAGGGTCAATTGGGAGGGTTGGTTAAAAGGGTTAATTGGGAGCGTTGGTTAAAAGGGTCAATTGGGAGGGTTGGTTAAAAGGGTTAATTGGGAGGGTTGGTTAAAAGGGTCAATTGGGAGGGTTGGTTAAAAGGGTTAATTGACAGGGTTGGTTAAAAGGGTCAATTGGGAGGGTTGGTTAAAAGGGTTAATTGGGAGGGTTGGTTAAAAGGGTCAATTGGGAGGGTTGGTTAAAAGGGTTAATTGACAGGGTTGGTTAAAAGGGTCAATTGGGAGGGTTGGTTAAAAGGGTTAATTGACAGGGTTGGTTAAAAGGGTCAATTGGGAGGGTTGGTTAAAAGGGTTAATTGACAGGGTTGGTTAAAAGGGTCAATTGGGAGGGTTGGTTAAAAGGGTTAATTGGGAGGGTTGGTTAAAAGGGTCAATTGGGAGGGTTGGTTAAAAGGGTTAATTGACAGGGTTGGTTAAAAGGGTCAATTGGGAGGGTTGGTTAAAAGGGTTAATTGGGAGGGTTGGTTAAAAGGGTTAATTGGGAGGGTTGGTTAAAAGGGTCAATTGGGAGGGTTGGTTAAAAGGGTCAATTGGGAGGGTTGGTTAAAAGGGTTAATTGGGAGGGTTGGTTAAATGGGTTAAGAAAATGGTTAATTGCTTGCGAAGACAGTGATGGTTAAATAAATTCGTATCCACAAAACTAGGGTCACTCGCCGAATTTATTCGAAGAACAAAAAATTTGAACATTTTCAAAACTCCTTGCGGACCACCGAACCACACGCACAGATCGCAAGCTGTATTTCATGCAAAAGAGGTCGTTTTGCTTTTTTTTTTTTTATATATATATATCAGTTTGACTCATGGTCGTATCACGTTGAAACAACGGTTCCGGTTAAGTTAAGTAACACTGAGCAGGATCGGTACTTAGATGGTTGATCGCTTGAAATTACCAGGTAGTGTAACTTTTGATTGGGTGAAGGATAGTAGCTCGGAATTGCTAATCGGAGAACTGAGTTCTAATTTCAGTTGAGTTCATTAGATTCCCTTGAAGGCAAATGCCCTTGAGAATAATATGAATCTAACTCTTCTTCCGCCAGTTATTGGTTTAATAGTAAGAATCGTATCATTAAACCACATCCTAAACAGGGAATAAGGGATGAGCCTCTTCATCTCTTCAATAGACGTGGGTGGAGTGTGAACCGGGCGATATATTAGTCTATCTACTCCGATTGAAAAAGAAAAGAGTGAAAAGATTGAAAAAGAGAAAGCCGGAAACCACATCCTAAACAGGGAACAAGGGATGAGCCTCTTCACCTGTTCAATAGACGTGGGTGGAGTGTGAACCGGCCGATATATTAGTCTATTTACTCCGATTGAAAAAGAAAAACAAAGTAAAAAGATTGGAAAAGAGAAAGCCGGAAACCACATCCTAAAGAGAGAACAAGGGATGAGCCTCTTCACCTGTTCAATAGACGTGGGTGGAGTGTGAACCGGGCGATATATTAGTCTATTTACTCCAATTGAAAAAGAAAAACAAAGTAAAAAGATTGGAAAAGAGAAAGCCGGAAACCACATCCTAAAGAGAGAACAAGGGATGAGCCTCTTCACCTGTTCAATAGACGTGGGTGGAATGTGAACCGGGTGATAGTTTAGTCTATCCTGAAAAAAAAATTACAAACTGAAATATTTTCTGGCTTTAAATAACCTGTAAAGAGTTGATAAATCGTAAAAAAACAAATGATACAAAAGCATTTATGTCAATATAAGTTGATTCTTTCCACTGCCGATTAATATTTACTTTTGCATATGGTGAATAGGAAATTAAGAATGAAAATCAACCCTCGTCTTCAATTCTACAAAAATTCACAATGACGTGTGAAATCCCGATTTTTTCCCAAATAGAAAAGAGAATTGACTATGTGCTTAAAGAAAAAGTCGAAACCGGATTTCGCAAGTAGATGTTAAATTGATTTTTGACCAATGGGAGCGACTTTGCAAGACCAAAAGGGACTTGGCGGTTCAGTGCGAAAAATCTAAAAGATATATAAATAATCAGCGCCAGTCAGTCACACATGGAAGCAGGAGAGACGACAAGCTAAAATGTAACAAGGCGGAAATTTCAAGTCGACCCGGACATAAGGTCGCGTCGCACTTTGTCCTTTTTCTCCTTCTTTCTCATCAGCGGATTCATTTAAATTTCTTAAAATTCTTCTCCATCCAAAGACATTCCTACCAAACAAACGCTCATACATACGTAGGTACACATAATCTCTTTCCAGCAAATTACTATAACCAACATCTCTTGATTCCCTTAACTTTCTAATTGAACAATAATTTCTACCACAATTCAAGTTAACCTTTTCATTAATAAATTTCTGTTTTAACCTGAAAAATGTTTATTTTTATTTTTCCAATATTCTCCACAATCCCAAACATTCCAACCTGATAAAAAACTTCGGATAATTCTGATGATAATTCTGGATAAAACTTGTAAGCTGTAGGGAGTTCGGTCATGCATGACAGTCAGTCAGTTAAGTGCCATGCGTGATACACGCTTGGGCGATCATGTCTCGAAAGAAACATGATTGACTGGGCAGAAGATTATCCCGCAGTAGGTTGCCATTGCTTTCTGCGGTAGACTGGTTGCCGACCAAGGCTATAGAACCCAATCTGTCCTGTTATTTAACCCATAACTGGAAGGAAGAGACGGATTAATACCTTTCCCAGGGGTATTTGCGCGTAAGTGAATGCAATGAATTCAGCTGGAATTCGAACTCGGCTCACCCGATTTCTCGTTCCGAGACGATATCCAATGCACCACAACGCACATATGACACGATTGATAAACATCTCCCTACGGTTTCCCGCATATGATAATTTGTTCCGAATTTTCGCGCTGATTTTTACCCGGTTTCGCTTTATCTTAAGGTTTTAAGTTTGATTTGTTTTATGGCATATCAACACCTCAATAGGTTATTTAATGTCGACAAGACTTTTTTTACTATAAATTTGTATGAATAGAATATGCATTTTTTTTTGTTGTGAGAAATCAATTTGTAGATCAGGTTTCGATAATAGTAGAAGCATGTAGCCCTTTTCTTGAATTCCTTAATGTGAAATTCAATCATACATTTACCACGCCCAAAATATATTTGCTGTTAATGTTTGATAAATATTTTTGTAAATTAATATAGTTCCCTTTGTAATATCAGAAATAAATTCACAGATTTCAGTTTACGTTTTCTATTTTAATCAGGAAATATAACTTTCAGTTATTTGACATTTTAACTAAAATAAAAATAAACAATTGTCACGAAACTTTTGGCATCGGAAAAAAATGATAAAATTTCTATTGTTGTAATTTTTCATTTTTTCCGTTTAATTTTTCATTATTATTCTTTTTTTTTAATTTATGAAATGACATTTCTCTGAATTATCCAACGAAAAGTTGAAAATGTTGCTTTCATTCATTTCGTATAAGTTTAAAAAACGTAATTTACAATTCTCTTATTTAGATTTGGCTGAGTCGATATGTTTCATTGGCTATTTCCTCAGATTCCCTGGTTTGGTTTAGTTTGGTTTGGTTTGGTTTGGGTTAATTTTAGTTTGGTGTGGTTTGGTTTAGTTTAGTTTAGTTTAGTTTTGTTTCGTTTAGTCTGGTTTCGTTTAGTTTGGTTTGGTTTGGTTTGGTTTAGTTTCGTTTAGTCTGGTTTCGTTTAGTTTGGCTTGGTTTGGTTTGGTTTGGTTTAGTTTCCGACATATCAATCTTAACAGCTATACCAGAGCTGTGTTTTATCTACTCTCCTCTACGGATCTGAGTGCTGGAGAATGACTAAGGCGGATCTCGCCAAACTTCGATCCTTTCACACCATATGCCTCCGACGAATACTGAGAATATTTTGGCCAGAGAAGATCTCCAATGAAGACCTGTTGAAGAAATGCAAGCAAGAGAACATGGGCACCATCATTACAAGAAGGCGGTGGAGATGGATTGGGCATGTGCTCCGGAAAGACCCACAGTCAATCACAAGAACAGCACTGCACTGGACCCCAAATGGCAAAAGAAAGAGGGAAAGACCAAGAACGACAAACAGAAATATGGTAGAGAATGAGATAAAAGCCATGCAGTACTCTTGAGGTTCATTGATAAGTCTGGCCCAAGATAGGCAGAGGTGGAGAAGCGTTGTTGCTGCCCTACACACCATTGGGTGAAACGGATGATGAAAAAAAATGAATCAACAAAAGGATATTTAATGCCGACAAGACTTTTTTACAATAGATTCGTATGATTAGAATATGTATTCGTTGTAAGAAATCAGTTTGCAGATCAGGTTTCATTGATGTATTTTGTAAAGAGGTTTTTTTTTGTCAAGATTCGGATGTATTACTAGTATGTACGTTCTTCCTCACAAATGTATTGTTGTCAATCTATTTTTTTCACAAATATATTGCTGGTAATATTTTTTCCTTTAAAGATGTATTACTGGTAAATATTTTCTTCTCCATAAAAGTATTACTGTAATTTTTACTATAAAACTCTATTTTTATACTTTCATAGTGTTTTGACGCCAGAGCTTAACTATTTTTCCGTAGCTGAGACCCTAACAGGTGCTACCACCCCGGGTTAGGGTGAGCCTTGAAGCAACAGCATTAAGAGGTAGTTCAAGCTCCTCGAAACTTCCCAATTAGAGACCTTGCTGCCAAATGCAGTTTATCGTCAAACTCAGAACGACTCATTGAGCAGGAGGGGTACCCCTCTGCAGAGGTACAGTCGGCGTATTTTGAAGCCCCAGCCGACAGGGGCAGAATGCTTTAAGTTAAAACGACAGTTACTTAATTCAGTGAATTTAATACTGTTTACAGTATTCGCAATCTTCTAAAATATTATTCGTTTATCTACATTTCAGGATATGGATGTTCATGACCGTCCACTATCTCCTTTCTTTCAAAGCTCAAAATAATAGTGATCTATTTCTACCCCACTCCTCAGACTTTGGTGTGTCATCCATTCATACACGCCCCTGTGGTACGAGGCTGTCTGTTTAGCTCTAGGCCTCTTCTCAAGTAAAATACATTTTTTTAAATATGTTTCCTTCCTATTTACAAACTGGATTTCATTTCCTTCACTGACCCCTAAATAATTCTATACTTTTTTGTTCCAGTCTTTTTATCATGGTCTCCATTTCCTGTTGTCTGGGCTAAGTTCTCAACGACCGACCTTCTTTAAACTGTGGCTTCCACAATTATGCAAATCAAATTGTTTGTCTTTTAATAACCCATCCAGTTCCCCATCATTTTTTGCGTACAGTTTGAAGTTCTCCATGCAAAAAAGGTTGGCTTATGATATTACACTTATTCTGTATCCGTATCCAATTTTGTTTTGTGAGAAACCTATAAAATACAAAAAAGTAAGGAAGGAAGGACTCATGTCGGAATATAAGACAATTTCATATAGGTACCTCCAAAAACAGCGATGAAAAAACAGCATAGTATGAAGGGAAAAGGCGCCAAACTAAATAAAAAGAAAGTTTTATCGGCAAAATGTTTATATTGTCATCAAGAGGAGAGATCAAAGAATTTTTTTATTATTTTTTAAATTTTTTTGATTATTTCTAACATTTTCGAAATTTTCGTAGAAAATCTTTTTTCTTCTTACGTCAGTGCGGGACCTAAATTGACACATAGTTTATTACGTAACAAAACGTAATATTGCACAATGCACTTTTTTGACCGTGAAAAACACATTAATTTGGAAATTCTTGAAAAAATCAAGTAATGGTTGAATTTTGCTGAAAATTTCAGGACTTATTTATAATTGACTGAAATCAATTTTGAAATAATTATTTTTAGAAACTATAGGTAAAAATATATTTTTTTTTTTTGCATATCTTACTCTCCAATTAATTTCCAGAAAAGTCTAAAACTTCGACTTTGGGTCACAATAAGCATAATATAATTATATTCAGGAGTCATTGGGGAATACTAATACTGTCTTTTTTTTTCTTCAATATTATCCTTCTTTCTAAAAACTAGGTCCGAATTACGAAATATGCAGTAACTCTGCCAATTTTTATTTGAATAAACTTTTAATTCCTTTTATGAACAATATAAATTAAGCAAGCATATCATAATCTGAAAGGAAAAACATTTCAATGAATAATGAATTTTTACAAGAATTATTTTCATTTTTTCATTTTTTTTTATAATAATATATAAAGTTTCAAAAATATTTTAAATTTTCTTCCTCCATTGGGTCGGCTCGGGTATGAAATTAAAACATGAAAAGCTTAACATAAATAATTTAGCTATTAGATTTTTAAAACAATTAAAACATTTTAATTGTGTGCATTTTGATTACCCGTATTTTATTTGTACGGGTGGCCGTATGTGATATTTATAATCAAAATTTCGCGTGATTCAAGGGTTGTCCTCCCTTACATGAAAAAAATAAAATTTATACCAAATTTGCCTTCAATATTTGGCATTTTTTGGCCGGCTACTGTAAAACATATCAGTTATCACCTCTTGATAAGGAGTTGACAGATGTGATGATAAGGACACCGTAATTGAGAAATGCTTTTTTTTAAATATTTCAGCCAGTAAGCATAAAAATTCTTGTTTCGAATCAACTTAAAGTAAGTTTAAATTCGGTAATTTGAAAAAAATAATGTCAGCTAGGTGTATTTTATTTTTGTAAGATTTTTAAAACCGAGAATTGGCTTCTGTTTACAATCGATGAAAAATGGCGGAAAATTTAAAATTTTAAAAACTTTTTTAAACCTAAAAATTCTATAATTTCAATTTGAAATACACTAGGGTATTTTGCTTACGCAGTTAGTAAATTTAATCTCTTGGCTTTCAATTAAAGCTAGAATGAAAGCTTCAAGAAAAATTTTTAATTTTAAAAATTCAATGTAAATCGAGGTATTGAAAACTTGTGGCGGTACCTAATCTGATATAATGACATTTTTTAATGGTACGATATGGTTTAAATGGGGGAGAGAAAAGTTTGAAATGCACAATAACAATGAGCCACATTACTCGTCGTAAGAATCTTGATCAATAGAGCGAGAAGCAAAATTAGGCCAGAGATAGGACAAGAACAGTGCGGGTTGGTCAAAGATACTGGACAAAGGAACGCCTTTTTTATGATTTGGATGCTCTCCGAAAGGGCAATACAAATGAAGAAACCTATGTTTTATCGATTATGCAAAAGCGTTCGACAAAATACGGCCACAAAGAATTGACGGAGATGATCAACAGCCTCGACATATTTGGGAAGGTAATAAGAGTAATCAAGAATCTCTACTGGCAGCCAACCGCCTGCATACGGACAGGAAACGAATTCAGCAGATATACAAAGATAGAAAGAGGCGTAAGACATAGACGTGACTTTTCACCTAATTTCTTCAACTTGTACAGCGAGACTAATCTGAGAACCCAAGATAGTTTGCCATAATTTGTCATCGAAGGAATTGGAACAACATAAAGTACGCAGATGATACAGTGCTGATAGCAGACACAGAAAAGAAACTACAAAACCTACTACAGAAGGTAGCTGAAGAGAGTGATGAGAAAGGACTACAAATAAACTACAACAAAACCGAATGCATGCTCATCAGTAAAAAGCGCAGCCCAAAATGCCAAATAAAGGTGTGGGATACTAAAATCAAGCAGGTACAAAAATTTAAAGACCTAGGTAGTGTTCTAACAGAAGACGGAAAGTGCGACACTGAGATCCGATGGCGAATTGGCATGGCGAAGGAAGCATTCCACAAGTTGAGTAAAATTTCAAGAGACAAGAAAATTTCACTAGAAACAAAGAAGAGAGTAGTGGATTGCTATGTGATGTCAGTTCTTCAATATAACAGTGACAATCTCATCAAAGTTGAAGCAAAAACTTGAAGCAATTGAAATGTGGTTCTACAGAAGGATGCTGAGGATATCATAGATCGAGCATGTGAGCAATTTTGAGGTTTTGGATAGGATGAAAACAAATAGGAAATTAATATTGAGCATCAGGAAGAGACAGCTAAAGTTCCTGGGACATGCAATGAGGAAGGAGGGCTTGGAGAACCTGATACTAACTAAGGGACAAGGCACATAGAAGAAGAAGAAGAAGAAGAAGAAGAAGAAGAAGAAGAAGAAGAAATTTTGTCTGAATTACTTGGATGAACATTTATCATTATTTGCGTCATTTACATTTAGACTAGGGCCCTGGGTATGACGGTGAACTGCATCCGGCAGCATGGCCTCGATCGGGAGGTTGTGAGGAGTATGGAACCACCTCTTAATTGATGCTGTTCCCAGGTCTACCCTGATCCGGAATGGTAGCACCTGTCAGGGTCCCAGCTATGGGCAAATAGTTAACCCACGAAATTGGTGTCAAAACACTATGAAAGTATAAAAATAGACCTTTATAGAAAAATATACATTTTTTGAAAGAAAAATATTACCAACAATAGATTTTTGAAGGTAAATATTACCGGTAATACATTTTTGAATACAAAACTAGAAGATATCTTCAGTTCTCTAAAAAAAATTGTTTTCATCAAAATTTGACTAAATCAACCTATGATTGAACATTAACAATATACTTTACAACACCACCTTTTTGGCATAAAAAAACTCAAAGCAATTGATATGCCGTTAAACATAACTCAAACTCAAAAACATTTAGACTAATGTCCTGAACTTTGTTGTTATCAAGACAACCCAGTAGGGAATCTACCATGAAGGCTATGCATCAGGGCGTCTAATCGCAGACGGTGGTCCCTGAAACAATTTCTTTTAATGAAGGAATTTTTTAACAAAATCGATGACGTTTCTTTAAGCATTTGTTATTAATAGGTTGTCCCAAATGTTCGTAAACACTTGCGAAATAGGTCTATCGGGTCCAGCACAATCGAGAGAAACTATGGGTTCAGAAAGGACAAGAGACACCGTCGGTTCCAAAACAAGATCGATTCGGCAAGAAAGTCATGTTGTGCGTTTGGTGGAACTTTGAAGGAATCGTGCATTTTCAATTGGTTCCAAATGGTCGTGCCATCAGTGCCGAACTTTACTGTCAGCAACTTGAGCGGGTCTACGAAAAGCTGAAGCAATAGTACCCGGCTCTGATCAACCGAAAGTGCGTTTTGGTGCAACAGGACAATGCTAAGCCACACACCGACAGGAAGACAAAAGACAAGTTTGAAGAGCTGCACGGCGTTGAGGTTCTGCCACATCCAGCCTACATTCCTGACTGTGCTCCATCAAATTACGGCCTTTTTCGCTCAATGCAACACTTTCTGAAGGGCCGGCGATTCGACTCGTTTGATGAAGTCGAGAAAGCGTGTCAAGAATTCTTTGATTCGAAGCCGGCTGAATGGTACTTTGACCAGATCCGAAAGCTTGCAGATCGATGGCAGAATGTCTTGGAAAATGATGGTCTTTATTTTGAGCAATAATTTTTGTAATTTTTGCGAGTAAAATTTCAATTTTTGCAACTGTTTTCTGGTAACCTTAGATTACTTGGCGAGTAAAATTTTAATTTTTTGCGAGTGTTTACGAACTTTTGGGACAATCTAATAGAATATTACGATTTTAATAAGAGAATCGAAATCTAACGCGTGTTATATCGACGGAGTGTAATGGTTGGCAAGCTTGTCTCGCTAATTCGATTATAACTGAATAGTGAGTTCGATCCTCACTGGGTGCCCCATATTTTCGACTTTACTAAGTCATATTTAGAAAATTATCATAAGCGAATGGGTTGAAGTAGCTAATGTTGCTCTTAGATTATACTACGATTTCTTATGGCCTCAAATTTCCTCTGAAATTGTTCCAATGTTCTGACGTTCCATATCCCGACTGAGATCCAAAGTGTTGTGGATTCCGGGTGAGGAACCGCATTAACTAATGAACTACAAACCAAATACTATAGAAAAAATAGGTATATTAAACGTAAAGATACAAACTTGAACGCCGATTAGTAATCCCGGAATACGATTAGTAAGGAATATATATATATATATATATATATATATATATATATATACAAGTTTTTGAAATGAAGCCGTAAGAATTAGTATGTCCACGTCGGGAGCTGACAGGTGCTGGTATCGATTCTAGTTGAGTGGAGCTCACAGCTACTATGGACTACTGATGCTGGATTCTCCGTGAAACTTCGGTATCTCTCGTTATCTGTCGGTATTTTAGGGTAACCTACGCATCTCTCCGTATCTCACTATAGCAGGAGTATATAAGGGACTCAAATCGAGTGCCTTATCATAGAAAAGGGGAAGTTATATTGGGATGGCCAAGGACGCATTCCAAAACCTAAACAGAGTCTTAAGAGACAAGAAAATTTCGTTGGAAAAAAAGACAAAGAGTGCTGAGCTGTTACGTTATATCTGTCCTCATATATGGCAGCGAATGCTGGACAATCTCCTCAAAGATGAAAGAGAAACTAGAAGAGATGGAAATGTGGTTCTACAGAAGGATACTCAGATTACCATGGACAGAAAGTGCGAGCAGAAGCGAGCTTTTAGAGTAAATGGGAACAAAAAAGAAAACATATACTTAACATCAGAATTTGAAGTTGAATTATATAGATATATATATATACTTAACATCAAAAACAGGTAGTTGAAGTTTCAGAGACACGAGTTTGAGTTTTGTTTAACAGCATATCAACACCTCTGTGTGTTATTTAATGCCAAAAATGTGGGGGTTTAAGGTATTCTTTTTTAATGTTCGGTTATAGTAAGAAGTTGATTTAGTCAGATTTTGAGTTTGAGTTTTGTTTAACGGCATATCAACACCTCTGTGGGTTATTTAATGCAAAAAAGGTGGAGGTTTAAGGTATTATTTTTTTAATGTTCGGTTATAGTAAGAAGTTGATTTAGATAGATTTTGAACTTGAGTTTTGTTTAACGGCATATCAACCTCTTTAATGCCAAAAATGGGGTTTTAAGGTAGTTTTTAATGTTCAGTTTTAGTGAGAAGGTTGATTTAGTCAGATTTTAATGAAAATCTTGTTTTTATTCCCTTTTATTGTAGAAAACTGAAGATGTCTTCTAGTTTTGTATTCAAAAATGTTTATTCTGAGAATAATTATTTTTCTTCAAAAATGTGTTATGGCAATAATTTTTCTTCAAAAATGTATTGTTGGTCATATTTTTCCTTCAAAAATATATATTTTTCTATAAAAGTTTATTTTTATGTATATATTTATATAAAAGTGTATTTTTATACTTTCAAAGTGTTGTGACCTCAATTTGGGGAGAAACTATTTGCCCATAGCTGGGACCCTAACAAGTGCCACCACTCCGGGTCAGAGTGGACCTGAGAACAACAGCAACTAAGAGGTGGTTCTATGCTCCTCACAACCTCCCCAATCAGAGGCCTTGCTGCTGGATGCAGTTTACCGTCATGCGCAGGACCCAGAAACGCGAAATGCGGAAAGAAGGCTTCGAGAATCTGATACCCTCAGAGCAAATAGAGTAATATAGGGACAGTGAAAAACAGCGTGTGATATACAAATGGATAGCAGAGAAAACTTTGGTTGAAATAAAAATACAAAATATATTAAGTTCTACAAGAAAAAGGAAGATGTGGAAGGCCATGATTACATACATCTCGAAGATTCGGGACCTCAAAAATGCAGATACGTCACAACTTGAAGGATACCTGAATCGAAAGAAGAGGGCTGGGATGTACAACCAGCAAAAGGTTAGGATAATTTTTGTTGGTTGTTTTGTTTTATGGCATATCAACCTCGGTAGGTCATTTATGGCCAACTAAATTTTATTTTATTTATTGCTGGTAAAACCTTTTATTAGTCACCGGATGTGCGTTCGTGGTACAGTGGATATCGGCTCGGAACGAGAAACCGAGTTCGAATTCCAGTTGAATCCATTGTATTCACTTACGCGCAAATACCCTTGGGAAAGGTATTAATCCGTCTATTGGTCATAAAATGGGGGATCGGTTTTCTATTGTTATGAAGTAATAAACTGATCCCCCACTAATTACTACCTAATAATATAATGCATCTCTTATACTTCTAGCTATGAGTCAAGTAACAGGACAGATTGGGTTCTATAGCCTTGGTCGGCAACCAGTCTCCTGCAGAAAGCAATGGCAACCTATTGCGGGATAATCTTCTGCCCAGTCAGTCATGTCTCTTTCAAGACATGATCGCCCGAGCGTGTATCACGTATGGCACTTAACTGACTGAATACCTTTTTCTTTCAACAATTTATTGTTGTTGTTTTTTTTTATATAAGTTTTGTGCCAATAATACTTTTTTCTTTTCGAGTATCATGATTCATTGAGATTTGTTTTTAAGGGCAGGATCCCCAAGTTCTCCGCTGCTATTTAACCCATAACTGGACGGAAGGGACGGATTAATACCTACCTTTCCCGAGGGTACCAGTGCTTAAGTGAATGCAAGGTATTCAATTGGAATTCGAACTCGGCTCATCGATTTCTCTTTCCGAGCCGATATCCACTGCACCACAACGCACATCCGTCACTATACGCTTACAGCACCTGGTATTCCCAAGCGGTCACCCATCTAAGTACTGACCAGGCTCAACGTTGCTTAACTTTGGTGATCGAGCGGGAACCGGTGTCTTCAACATGATATGGCCGTAAGCCCTAATAGCAATAAACGTTGGGATAAAAACTATAATAGTAATAATAAACGCTAAATTAAAAACAATAAATTTATTGGAAAATAACATGTTAAGATAATAATAATAATAATAATAATAATAATAATAATAATAATAATAATAATAATAATTTAGCATAGCAACCAAGAAATTCGAACAACTGTCAAAATATAAAGTCCTGAAAATTGAAATAGAAAAAATGTGGAAACTAAAAACAAGAATCGTGCCAGTGAGAATAGGTGCGCTTGGAATGATAAAAAATGGAATAAAACAACACATTGAAAGAATCCCTGAAAACCCCCAGCACAGCTTAAGCGATATATGAAAAATTGTCTTGTTAAGTACAGCCCACACTCTACGGAAAATTTTGTCTATGTAACGCTAGAGGAGATAGAAAAAAAAACATGAAATGGAGCCATAACAACAAACCTTAGATCTTCCTGCAGACTTGGTAGGTAGTGCGACCATAGCAGAAATGGAATTATGATAAAAATTGACATAATAATAATAATAATAATAATAATAATAATAATAATAATAATAATAATTTGAAAAATCTATCAAAATATAAACACCTGGAAACTGAAATAGAAAAATGTGGGAATAAAAACAAGAATTGTACCAGTAAGAGTAGGTGCACTTGGAATGATAAAAAATGCAACAAAACAACACATTGAAAGAATCTCTGGAACCCTGAAAGTAAAACACTGCGCCTCCTCTGGTTAACTCTCACAACAGACCTCAAGTGGAATGACTACATAGAATCCATAGCTAAATCCGCTGCTAAGAAGGTCGGTTCTCTGTGTAGGGCCAGGAAGTTTTTCCCGTCAGAAACAATCCTGCACAAATACAAATCTACTCTCCGCTCGTGCGTTGTATACTGCTGTCATATCTGGTCTTTTGCTCCTGCTATCCACGTAGAGGTCCTTGACAAAAATCAAACGGAGAATCTGTAATGTGATCGATCTCGACTTAGCAGCTCAGATACAGTCACTTTTCTCAACGGCGCAATGTGGATTCTTTGTGTCCCTTCTACAAATACTTTCACGGCTTCTGTTCCGATTAACTTAGCTCACTGGTGCCCCCTATATATGAATTTACTCGAGAAACAAGATTAACGACTAGGTCCCACCCTTTTACGGTGAAACCAACAAATTGTAAACGCAACTTTTAATCCAGCAGCTTCTTTTCTCGCACTTCCCGCCTGTGGAATTCCCTTCCATTTACTTGCTTCCCCGACAGCTACAATCTGCAAGAATTTAAATGTAAAGTCAATAGTCATCTCCGATCTCACTAACTTGCTTCAACTCTCTCATGCTTCTTTCTCCATCCACTCCACTCTCATCAGTATTCTCATCCTTCTCTTACCCACTTCCTGAAATCCCCTGTAACCTGTCACTCTTTCTCATCTTTCCTCCTGTGTAATCCCTTGCTCAACAGTGGCAGTAAAATGCCTTGCTTGGGGCGATATGATTATAAAAAAAAAACTTAAAAAAGCTTAAGAGATTTACAAAAAATTGTCTGGTTAAGTACAGACCACACACTAAGAATTTTGTCTATGTAACGCTTGTGATTTTATGGGAGATAAAAAATTATAAAATTAAAAGAAATGAAATGTAGCCATAATGACACATAACAACCTACCTTAGATTTTCCTGCAGACTTGGTATGTAGTGTTACCATAGCAGAATTCGGATTATGATGAAAACGACATAATAATAATTGTTGTGTCGTGGCTTGTATCATGCGACATCCGGTCGTACGGATGTATAAAAGACTATGTGCGCTTAGCACGGGGGGTGGTGTTGTCATTATCACGAACTTCGGGAAATACCACCTGCTACTGCGAGAGACTGTAAATATTGTATATATATATATCTTGGTTGTACCACTCTGTTAATAAAGTAGTTTATCTACATTTCTCTGTGTATCTCTTCATTCCACGATACAACAGTTGGCGACGATGGATTCGAATTCATGGCGATCTAACAACAAAACCGTACGAGTAAACGAAAACGTACCCGAACGGGAACTATAGAGTTAAATCCCAAATGACAAAAATATGATGTCCGACGAGCATATGAACTTTGATGGGGGAGTTGTTGTATGTGGCTTATACCATGTGACATACGGTCGCCCGGATGTATAAAAGACAATGGCCGCTTAGCACGGGGTTAGTTGTCGTTATCACCGTCTTCGGGAAGTTATAACTATGACTGCGAGAGACTGTAAATATTGTATAGACATCTTGGTTGTATCACTCTGTTAACAAAGTAGTTTATCTACATTTCTCTTTGTATCTCTTTATTCCACTATACAACAATAATAATATAGATTTGATCCCCCACTTTATACCCACATTATAATTTCTTATAAACAGTTGGCTTTCCACGTCTTCCTATCCCTAGTGGCTCTTAGCACGATTTCTCCTGTTCTTCCAGGCAACCTCCGGACTGTCATCCACCTGCTCAAGCTCATAAATCTAGAATATAAATTAGAATGGCCACAAAATGAGGGATCAGTTTACATATTGATTATAATATAGATTTGATCCCCCACTTTATACCCACATTATAATTTCTTATAAACAGTTGGCTTTCCACGTCTTCCTATCCCTAGTGGCTCTTAGCACGATTTCTCCTGTTCTTCCAGGCAACCTCCGGACTGTCATCCACCTGCTCAAGCTCATAAATCTAGAATATAAATTAGAATGGCCACAAAACGAGGGATCAGTTTACATATTGATTATAATATAGATTTGATCCCCCACTTTATACCCACATTATAATTTCTTATAAACAGTTGGCTTTCCACGTCTTCCTATCCCTAGTGGCTCTTAGCACGATTTCTCCTGTTCTTCCAGGCAACCTCCGGACTGTCATCCACCTGCTCAAGCTCATAAATCTAGAATATAAATTAGAATGGCCACAAAATGAGGGATCAGTTTACATATTGATTATAATATAGATTTGATCCCCCACTTTATACCCACATTATAATTTCTTATAAACAGTTGGCTTTCCACGTCTTCCTATCCCTAGTGGCTCTTAGCACGATTTCTCCTGTTCTTCCAGGCAACCTCCGGACTGTCATCCACCTGCTCAAGCTCATAAATCTAGAATATAAATTAGAATGGCCACAAGATGAGGGATCAGTTTACATATTGATTATAATATAGATTGGATCCCCCACTTTATACCCACATTATAATTTCTTATAAACAGTTGGCTTTCCACGTCTTCCTATCCCTAGTGGCTTTTAGCACGATTTCTCCTGTTCTTCCACGCAACCTCCGGACTGTCATCCACCTGCTCAAGCTCATAAATCTAGAATATAAATTAGAATGGCCACAAAATGAGGGATCAGTTTACATATTGATTATAATATAGATTTGATCCCCCACTTTATACCCACATTATAATTTCTTATAAACATTTGGCATATATATTCTTCTTCTATGTGCTCTGTCCTTTCAGGACGTAGTCGATCATGGCTTTCCACGTCTCCCTATCTCTGGTGGTTCTTAGCACAATTTCACATCATGCAACCCTCGTTCCGTCACCCACCTGATTAGGTCTTTCAAATATGTTATCCGCTGCTTTCCTCTGTCTTTTTTTTCCCCTCTATCTGGTCTGTTAGTATCAGGTTCTCCAATTCCTCCTTCCTTATTGCGTGTCCCAGGAACTTTAGCTGTCTTTTCCTGATGCTCAGTATTAATTTCCTTTTTGTTTCCATCCTTTCTAAAACCTCATCATTGCTCACATGCTCTGTCCATGATATTACGTTAGGGTAATAACAATAAACGTTAGAACAATGACAATAAACCTGAGGAATTTGTTTCGAATATAAATATTGTAAATACGTTTTTTGATTAGTTTGCCAACTTCACAATAATGTCAGTGATGTAATCAAAATTTCTTTTACGTTTTTCCATCTTCTCAATTTATTTCGAGAACATTTTTTTAACTTTCTCATTCCATATTATCAGTCAATATTTCATCAGTCCAACTTCAATCAACGCTTTTATTAGTTGACATTTTTTTTTTTAAATATTTTACTTAGTTGGAGAATATGCTTCTCTTTTCATATCTGCCTGTTCTTTGAAATTTCAACTGCACTTTTTCTTGCAATATTTCATTTAATAGATTATACGACTTTTATAGATTTATTTTTAGATTGTCCTTTCTTTTTTTTTTTTCATATTTTCTCGGCTTTTAGCATTTTTACACTTTGAAAGCGCATCCAGAATTGATATTTCTTTTCTTAAAAACCAAATTTATTTTTTCAATTTTCATTTTTCTATTCCAACTTTTAATGCACAATTGACTTCCTTTGTTATTTGCATGAAATTCAATTCGATTCTGGTAGTTTAGCTGACGCATATATAATTTCATTATTTTCAGCCAGGTCAGGTGACATTTCATTAAGAATACGTTTTCTGGAAATAATTCCTATTCGTATTTTATTTGCTTTCAATGTGGCTAAGTGAATTACTTGACGCTATACAGTCTTTTATCTTAAGTTTTAGTTTTCAGTTCTATTCAATATTTTCTCCTTTATATAAATTATCTATATTATATATCTATTATTTATATAAATTATCTTTTACGTGCCCTGTCCTTTCAGGACGAAGGCGATCATGGCTTTCCACGTCTTCCTATCCCTAGTGGCTCTTAGCTCGATTTCTCCTGTTATTCCACGCAACCTCCATACTGTCATCCACCTGCTCAAGCTCATAAATCTAGAATATAAATGTATAGAAATTAGAATGGCCACAAAATGAGGGATCAGTTTACATATTGGTTATAATATAGATTTGATCATCCACTTTATATCTACATTATAATTTCTTATAAACAGTTGCCATATATATTCTTCTTCTATGTGCCCTGTCCTTTCAGGACGTAGGCGATCATGGCTTTCCACGTCTCCATATCCCTGGTGGTTCTTAGCTCGCTTTCTCCTGTTACATCACACAACACTCGTTCCGTCATCCACCTGATCAGGTCCTTCAAATATGTTATCCGCTGCTTTCCCCTGTCTCTTTTCCCCTCTATCTGGCCTGTTAGTATCAGATTCTCCAAGCCCTCCTTCCTCATTGCATGTCCCAGGAACTTCAGCTGTCTCTTCCTGATGCTCAGTATTAATTTCCTTTTTGTTTCCATCCTTTCTAAAACCTCATCATTGCTCACACGCTCAATCCATGATATTCGCAGCATCCTTCTGTAGAACCACATTTCAGTTGCTTCAAGTTTTTCCTTTATTTTTGATGATATTGTCCAGCATTCACTGCCATATTGAAGAACTGACATCACATAGCAATCCAGTACTCTCTTCTTTGTTTCTAGCGAAATTGTCCTGTTTCTTAATACTTTACTCAACTTCTGGAATGCTTCCTTCGCCATGCCAGTTCGCCTTCGGATCTCGGTGTCGCACTTTCCGTCTTCTGTTATAACACTTTTAAGATATTTAAATTTTTGTACCTGCTTGATTTTAGTATCCCCGACCTGTATTTGGCATTTTTATTTTTTATTTGGCATTTATCACATCCTGATAATATTCATATTTAATCTTAACAAGGTTTATGGCCATATCACGTTGAAACACAGGTTTTCTGAGTTAAGCAACGTCGAATCTGGTCAGTGCCTAGATGGGTGTCCGCTTGAGAATACGAAGAGCTGTAAGCATGGCTGTTCCGTAATGTAATGGATAACGGCTCTGAATAGGAAATTAGAGAGCCGAGTTCGAATTACAGGCGGATTTTTTATATTTATTTACTCTCAAATATTATTTTGGAATATACGAATCCACATCTTCCTACCCCCAGCTATGGGTTAATTAGTAGCACTAGTACCATTAAATGATGACTATCGCCTCAAAAGATTTTTATAATCTAAACATATTTTTCGGCTTTAAATAACTTTCTGCTAATTGATAAGCGGTAAAAACAAATCCCTCATTTTAATCTTCCTTCTCCATTGTTAGTCGCTTGATATCAGCTGATTGTTCATTATTAAGCGCTTCACTTCTGAAATATCATCTACTGATCGGATGCGAACTGTCATTTGCATCGTTTCATTTAGATTCAATTTAACATTCTTTGGTCTAAGTTTATACTTCCTTGTCTTTGTTGTCATATTCATGACGTTTCGGCCTTTTGAACGATCCGCCCTTCTTCCAGATCTGTCAATATTTCTGATATGAGGTATTGTAATCATTTACATTATTTACATTGTTCGGACTGTTGTCCTCATCTTTGTTGCCATATTCAGGACACTTTGGCCATTGTATGCTCCGCCCTTCTT
The DNA here is from genome assembly GCA_037127315.1 of Ascarosepion bandense. NCBI lineage: Eukaryota > Metazoa > Mollusca > Cephalopoda > Sepiida > Sepiidae > Ascarosepion > Ascarosepion bandense. Next base: position 1,983,777 of record JBBBDQ010000705.1, on the reverse strand, counting down.
CCGAATCTGTCTATATTTCCGAAATGGGGTATTGTAATTATTTACATTATTTAAATCATTTGGACTGTTGTCCTTATCTTTACTGTCATATTCACGACGTTTCGGCCGTTGTACGCTCCGACCTTCTTCCGGATCTGCCTATATTTCCTAGATGAGGTATTATAATTATCTACATTATTTAAATCGTTTGGATTGTTGCCATTATCTTTACTTTGATATTCCCGACGTTCCGGCCATTGTACGCTCCGACCTTCTTCCGGATCTGTCTATATTTCCGAAATGGGGTATTGTAATTATTTACATTATTTAAATCATTTGGACTGTTGTCCTTATCTTTACTGTTATATTCACGACGTTTCGGCCGTTGTACGCTCCGACCTTCTTCCGGATCTGCCTATATTTCCTAGATGAGGTATTATAATTATCTACATTATTTAAATCGTTTGGATTGTTGCCATTATCTTCACTTTCATATTCCCGACGTTCCGGCCATTGTACGCTCCGACCTTCTTCCGGACCTGTCTATATTTCCGAAATGGGGTATTGTAATTATTTACATTATTTAAATCATTTGAACTGTTGTCCTTATCTTTACTGTCATATTCACGACGTTTCGGCCGTTCTACGCTCCGACCGTCTTCCGGATCTGCCTATATTTCCTAGATGAGGTATTGTAATTATCTACATTATTTAAATCATTTGGACTGTTGCCATTATCTTTACTTTGATATTCCCGACGTTACGGCCATTGTACGCTCCGACCTTCTTCCGGATCTGTCTATATTTCCGAAATGGGGTATTGTAATTATTTACATTATTTAAATCATTTTGACTGTTGTCCTTATCTTTACTGTCATATTCACGACGTTTCGGCCGATGTACGCTCCAACCTTCTTCCGGATCTGCCTATATTTCCTAGATGAGGTATTGTAATTATCTACATTATTTAAATCGTTTGGACTGTTGCCATTATCTTTACTTTGATATTCCCGACGTTCCGGCCATTGTACGCTCCGACCTTCTTCCGGAGTTGTCTATATTTCCGAGATGAGGAATTGTAATTATTTACCTTATCAACATTGTTTAGACTGTTGTCCTCATCTATATTGGCATACTGTTGTGGATTTCGTTGCCAATATGTTTTGAATTTTGTGTCGAAACTTCGCCACCCAGTGTACTGACCAGCTTGTGCCGAAAGTAAGACGCGGAACAAGAAGGTAGGTTCAAAACAGTGTATTAGTATAACAAGAAACAAGATATTCAAAGGAAGTGTTAATAATAAGTATTGTAGAAATAATAAGTTCGAAGGTATCATTACGCTGCCTGACTAGTAGCTGTCGTTAACAGCTCTTGCTGACTGCTCGTAACAGCACCTGTTGACTGCCCAGTGGAAGTCACGCAGGTAATTTATATATAGCAAGAAGAAGAGTTCATTCATCGCAGGAGGACACCATACTAAGGAGATAGCTACGATGTGCCTCATGGAACGAGAGCAACATACCCCAGTGATCCAAATAAAATTTTATGTTCGAAAATCTAATTATTTGAAGTAGGCTGAATTTTACAAAGGCCGAAACGTCGTGAATCTAGCAAAAAAGATGAGGACAACAGTCTGAACAATGTAAATAATGAAAATCTTTGGTCTGTTTATTGGCTTCATCGTGAAGTTTAATTTTATGGATTTCAGTATATCTGTTAACTAGCAGTATAGCCTGGAGTTGCTCGGGTGTAATGAAAGCTTTAAAACTAATCCATCGTCCTGGAGCTCAGACTCTTTGGACGTTGGCACAAAAGACTAAAAAGCAATAGTTGTTTCCAGTTGAAGCGAAATCGTAGACTGAAAGAAAAATGAATGGATGTAAGTCAAATTTTGATTTCCTGGTATCGATATCAAATAAGTTTTTTTCGTCGTAAACTGAAATTTGAAGGCTAAATAAGTCCTCTGAGTAAATGGTATCATGGCCGAGACTAAGAAACACAATTATACCTACTTAGAGCCAAACCCGAAGCAAAAACTAAAATAAAAGGACTGAAAAAAATATACAGACATACAGGCAGATAAACAGACAAACACACAAACATTTTGCCTTTTATATATATATATATATATATATATATATATATATATTATCGATCTTCTGCACTATTGTAAGAACTGCAACCTTGAAACTTCTGAATATCATTTCTTATGTTTTTGTCTATGAGTGTATCAAATTTGATTAAAATCGCACCACTCGTTCTATAACCCGATTTTTTCGATTATCGATTTTCGATATTTATCGGGGGTACCTCGGCACAAAACCTAGCTAATAACACTCACAGACGCTTATAGTACAACTGTATAAATTTTCAAGAAAATCGCTTCAGCCGTTTCGGAGTCTACAGGTAACGGACACGCACACACACAAAGTTTCATTTATAAATAAGTTTAGGTATTTCCTATCACATAATATCCCTTCAGATATTTACAAACTTATTTTCATCAAGGTTTTAGGTTCTTTTTTATTTTTTATTTTGCCGTCTTCAGACCGTTTTATACGCATCGTCCATCTTTTATGGAACATTACGTAATTAATTGAATACATCCATCACGTCTATATTCTACTCACTTGCCCAAGTTTAGAACTTATTTTTTTATTTTATGGTTCATGGCGATGTTATTGAATTTAGCGGGGTTCCTCTTAGGATTTTCCCTCTTCGAGTGACCAACCAAACACTTGAGATGTTTGTACTGTATCATCAGTCAAGTGTCATACGTGATACACTCATTGGGCGATCATGTCTCGAAAGGGACATGACTGACTGGGAAGAAGATTATCCTGTGGTAGACTGGTTGCCAGCCAAAGCTATAAAACCCAATCAGTCCTGTTGTTTTACTCATAGCTAGAGGGAGAAGAGATGCATTATATTATTACGTAGTAATTAATGGGGGATCAGTTTATTACTTCATAACAAAAGAAAACCGATCCCCCATTTTATGACTAGTAGAAGCCTTAATCATGATTCCAACTATTACATTCAGCCAGTCAGTTAAGTGCCATACGTGATACACGCTTGGGTGATCATGTCGCGAAAGAGACACGACTGATTGGGCAGAAGATTATCCCGCAGTGGGTTGTCATTGCTTTTTGCGGTAGACTGGTTGCCGACCAAGGCTATAGAACCCAGTCTGTCCTGTTATTTAACCCATAACTGGAAGGAGAAGAAATGTATTATATTATTACGCAGTATTTATATAGTAATCAGTTTATTATTTCATAATAATAACGAAACCGATGCCCCAAATTATGACTAGTAGAAGCCTTAATCATGATTCGAAATATATTCATTCGGTCAGTTAAGTACCATACGTGATACACGCTTGCTATTAATTTCTGCGGTAGAGTGTTGTCAACCGAGGCTAGAGAACCCAATCTCTCCTGTTATTTAACCCATAACTGGAGGAAAGTGACGGATTAATACCTTTCCCAAGTGTATTTGCTCGTCAGTGAATGCAAGAAATTCAACCGGAATTCGAACTCGGCTCCTCGAATTGCACCACACTCAACCGTAAATATACTTTCACAGACCCTGATTCAGGCGCCCTACCTCATAAACCGAGATAGGAGGGAAAATTCGAAAACAACGTCAGAAGATTGGTCATTTGTTCAGATTTTGGGAAGTGGGTCGTACCGAGAAGTCTGTTAGAACTTTTACACACACACACACACACACACACACACACACACACACACACACACACACACACACACACACGTGTGTGCGTGTGTTGTCTATGTGCGTATGTGTGCGAACAATTACGAGAGACACAATTATCGTTGCAAAAAAGATTTGAAAATCAAAAGAGTAGTCTCACAGTCTCGTCCTTGTTTTGTTTTCTATTGTTGACAACTCACTCTGGCATAATTATTGTTTACCTAACATCAAAAATGGCCTCTCCACTCCCCACCCTCTTTACCCGGGTCCCTGATTAAAGGTCTCAGAATAGATTAAGAGATCCGCGTTCTTTTTATATTTATGTATTAAAAATTGTTAAGCGTTCGTTCCATTTTGGTGGGAAAATATTTTTTTGTCGTCTTATTTCTCTTGTTTTCACAACATATTCAATCGCGCTGTTTTCATTGATGGAAACCTGTTGAAATTTTTTAAAAAAAGTAGAAAAGGAAAAATTTAGAATTTTTTTTTTAATTTATAAAAAAGAAATTTTTTTTTTGGTAAATTTTTGATTTTTTCCCCGAAGGCCTTCAATCCTTCAAATCTTTCCAAAACATTCTTATTTCCGTGCAAGGATAGAAACACCAGTGTGAAGACATTTGCAAAGAGAAAGGAAAAGAACAAGATATACAGGCTGATGTAGAAAGAACTGGAGTCAGTTTAGACAGGAGGAGAATGAAGAGAAAGTCGAACCAGTTACAGGGGGTGTCAGGGAAAGGGCAAGAGAAGGATAGAAACATAGGCGTGAAGACATTTGCAAAGAGAAAGGAAAAGAACAAGATATACAGGCTGATGTAGAAAGAACTGGAGTCAGTTTAGACAGGAGGAGAATGAAGAGAAAGTCGAACCAGTTACAGGGGGTGTCAGAGAAAGGGCAAGAGAAGGATAGAAACACAGGCGTGAAGACATTTGCAAAGAGAAAGGAAAAGAACAAGATATACAGGCTGATGTAGAAAGAACTGGAGTCAAGTGGATAAGAGATGGGAATTGACATTGCATTTAAATATCTGGAGGTTGTAGCTGTCAGGAAAGCAATGCACGGAAGGGAGTTCCACAGGTTAGAAGTGCGGGAAAAGAAGCTGATGGAGTAGACTTGACGGCTGCATTTGGTTGATCTAACTATAAATGGGTGGAACATTGTTGCCAGTCCGGTTGCACGGGAAAATTCTAGTGGGGAGGGCAACATTTGAAGCAGAAGCCATGAAAATATTTGTAGAATAGGGAAGCCACATCCCGCCGGTAGGAAAGAGGCTGGAGTCGAGCTGCCAAGACGGGTCCTATCGCTTTACAGATTCCCCTTTGGAGCCTGTCGATTACACTGAGATGAGCAGCAGGGGCGCCTGATCATATATGGCAGCAGTATTCCATGCACGGACGGATTGATTTGTATAAGTGCAAGATGGAATCAGGCGTAAAAAACTTCCTGACCCGACACAGTGACCCAACCTTCCTAACAGTGGATTTACCATTTGACTAAATGTACTGATTCCATTTGCCTCTTCTTTGTAAATTTTAAAATTTAGAAATCTTAAAGGAGTGATATGGTTTCAGAAATTGTCTGGCAGCCATAACAGTGTGTTCTTTTATTTGTGTGGCGTAGTGCAGAGTCCTGTTCCCAGACATAGGGTTTTCCATTATCCACCTTCTTGACCCAGGACAACACTATCTCATAGCAATCATATATACACAACCGGCCATAATTAGTGGATTAAAATACGATGTATTTCATACTATTTTTTAGTATTTATTGCCAAGTGAATAATTAAAAAATGAAAATAGAATGATTCTTTTGTTAATACTGCACAATAACATGTGCCTCAAATGAATTTATATATATATTTAATAATTACCTACATTGCAGTTTCATCAATGAAAGAATGAAGAACATTTAGGGTGATCCGGACGAGTTCATCTTTGCTTCCTTGACTTGTAGAATTTTGCAAAGTATTAATAACAAAAGAACCATTCTATTTTCATTTGGCAATAAATACTAAAAATAGTATGTAATACATTATTTCTTTTTAAAAAACTGAGGTTACCTAATGATTATGATCGGTATTGTATATATATATATATATATATATAATAAATCTCCAGGGTGCGATGGTTAAATTGTCGCTATTTGCAATGTAAAATTTTGCAAAGTATTAATAACAAAAGAACCATTCTATTTTCATTTGGCAATGAATACTAAAAATAGTATATAATACATCATTTCTTTAAAAAAAAACCTGAGGTGGCTTAATAATTATAGTCGGTAGTATATATATATATATATATATATATATATATATATATATATATATAGTGATATTGATATAAATAGCAAATCTACAGGGAACGATGGTTAAATTGTCGTTATTTGCCTTGTAAAATTTTGCAAAATAATAATAACAAAAAACCATTCTATTTTCATTTAGCAATAAATATTAAAAATAGTATGAAATATATCATTTCTTTAAAAAAAAAAAAAAAAGAATCCTCGGGTGGCTTAATAATTATGGCCGGTAGTGTATATCTCCATGTTGAAGCTGAGGTCCTGAGCGAAAGTGAATGGTGGCATACTGTCGCCATTACTAGTGATCTCTTCAAACACAATGATGTTGACTGGATATATTATCCACTTTTCTTCCTAGTACTCGGCCATGTCCTCAAATTGACAACTAAAAACTCTGAATTGTTCGTATTGGAGCTTCCGATGCCCATCAGAACACCATGCACTTTCCAAATTTTTGGCAGAGGGAATTGCGCAATGGTGCCCAACTGACCCTACTATAATTTGCAGTCGACAAAATCCAAAACAACGTGTATTAAAAAATAAAATGGCAGCAATTTATCTCTCGCCCCATATAAACCTATGTATGTGTTGTAACCTAAATGTTCTTGTAGCCTGAAATGTCCACACAGATTATGTCCACACAGATTATGTCCACACAATTTGACTAAATTTTAAATAAGATATAGGAATAATACATTCCCTTCCTGCTCAGCATGGACAACCTCTACCCTGTGCTGAGCAAAAAAATCAAAAGATTTTTATTAAAATTCTACAATTCTGCAGAGCAACTTGCTTATTTGAATTTGGCGCCTTGAAGCAATTGTGGCTTCGAGGATAGTAAGGAGGGGCTTATTCGAGAATGTCCGGATTTAAAGTTTGTTTCTGTTTACTTTACAGGAACCTCAGTGCGCATGACAGCGCGCGTGTCAATAACAGTTTTGCAGAAGAACTTCCCAGGACACCTCATCTCTTTGAGGAGCGATCTGCATCGGCCATCACGGTCCCCTGATTTATCACCCTGTGACTATTTTCTATGGGGCTACCTGAAGCCAATTGTTTACAACGAACGTCCAAACACCCTGGCTCACATGAAGAACAACAATCGTCAAGCAGTCGCCAACATATCCACCGATAAGCTGGAAAGAGTTGACCGAAACTTCAGAGTACGATTAACCCATTGAGCAGAATGGACGCCATCTGATTGATGTCATCTTTAAAGCTTGTAAAACATAAAATTCAAATGTTGTAATTGATGGTGTTTAAAGAATTACATGTATATGTGCATTACTTTTGTTTTATTTGTTATTCCAAATCAGCAAATTGCTCTACCCCAACCCTATAGAATATATTTTACTATTGAACGGAATAAATTCGTCATATTTTCTTTTGTGTTTTTGCTTTTTTGTTTGTTTGTTTGTTTTCATTTTACAAAATACTCTTCTTCTTCTTCTTCTTCTTCTTCTTCTTCTTCTTCTTCTATGTGCCCTGTCCTTTCAGGACGTAGGTGATCATGGTTTTCTACGCCTCTCTATCTCTATTGACTCCCAACACGCTTTCCCGTTACACCACGCAACCCTAATTCTGCCATCCACCTGCTCAGGCCCTTCACATATGTTATCCGTTGCTTTCCTCTGTCTCTTTTTCCCCTCTATCTGGCCTGTTAGTATCAGATTCTCAAAGCCCTCCTTCCTCATTGCATGTCCCAGGAATTTCAGCTGCCTCTTCCTGATGCTCAGTATTAATTTCCTTTTCGTTTCCATCATTTCTAAAACCTCATCATTGCTCACATGCTCGATTCATGATATCCTCAGCATCCTTCTGTAGAACCACATTTCAGTTGCTTCAAGTTTTTTCCTTCATCTTTGATAATATGGTCCAGCATTCACTGACATATTGAGGAACTGACATCACATAGCAATCCAGTACTGTTTTTGTGTTTCTAGCGAAAGTTTCCTGTCTCTATACAACTTCTGGAACGTGTCCTTCGCCATGCCAATTCGCCTTCGGATCTCTGTCGCACTTTCCGTCTTCTGATAGAACACTTCCCAGATATTTACGTTACACGCTATTTCTCCTTACCTCTATCTGGCCTGTTAGTATCAGATTCTCCAAGCCCTCCTTCCTCATTGCATGTCCCAGAAACTTCAGCTGTCTCTTCCTGATGCTCAATATTAATTTCCTTTTCGTTTCTATCCTTTCCAAAACCTCATCATTGCTCACATGCTTGATTCATGACATCCTCAGCATCTTTCTGTAGAACCACATTTCAGCTGCCTCGAATTTATTCCTTCACTGTTAGGTCTGCCATTGAAATAGACTCTGTAAGTGCATGCGTACACAGAATGACACATACAAGTTGAATGAGTCGTTTGTATCGTGAGGACTGATTTCACTGTCTGGCAATAAATCATGAGTAATCGGAAAATAATATAAACCTATTATTTGAACTGATTTACGACAACTTCTGTGTCTAAAAGGAATATTTTTTTGAATAAATGTAGTACAGGAATCTCCCGATTAATGCTCATTCAATTAATAGGTTTTCGATTACTGCACTGATTTTAATACCAACATTTGATTAGTCCTTGCATAATATTCGATTAGTGCAGTAAAGCATTATTCAATAGATAGATAGATAGATAGATAGATAGATATGAAGAAAAGAAGATAGATAGATAGATAGATAGATAGATAGATAGATAGATAGATAGATAGATAGAGATATGAAGAAAAGAAAGATAGATAGATAGATAGATAGATAGATAGATAGATAGATATGAACAGA
>JBBBDQ010000705.1:1952500-1970000 GCA_037127315.1 Ascarosepion bandense | reverse complement strand
CCTGTTGAAATTCTACCAGTATTTATTATTGAAGTCATAATATTTTTGTCGAGATTTACAAACTCTAACTTTCGTTCAATTTCGTAAACCAGTCGATGATATTTCGCGGTTTGTACATTCGGTTTTTACTTTGCATTCACTTACGAGTAAATATCTTTGGAGAAGGTGTTAACCCGTTGCTTCGCGCCTCTCTCAAGGTTCTGTGCAGGGCCCGGAAATTTTTCCCACCTGAATCTATTGTGCACATATACAAATCTACCATCCGCCCGTGTATTGAATATTGCTGCCATATCTGGTCGGGTGCCCCTGCTGCTCTCCTTGGGCTTCTTGACAAAATACAAAGGAGGATCTGTAACGTGGTTGATACTGACTTGGCAGACCGGCTGCAGCCGCTCTCTCACCGGCGTGATGTGGCTTCCCTGTGCCTCTTCTACAAGTACTTTAATGGCTTCTGCTCCGATGAGCATAGATCACTGGTGCCGCCTAAGCACGAATTTACAAGAGATACTAGATTAGCAACTAGGTCCCACCCTTTTACAGTTAACAACTAAGATGTAACCGTAAATTCTACTCCAACAGCTTCTTTTCTCGCGCTTCCCGCCTGTGGAACTCCCTTCCACAAGTCTGCTTTCCCGACAGCTACAATCTCCAGGTGTTTAAATGTAGGGTCAATAGACACCTCCTATCACACTAACTCCCAACTATTCTCACAACACTCTCATCTACCCAACCCTCATTCTCGGTATCCTTACCCGCCTATCACCCACCCTCTGACATTTCCTATATTTAATCAGCCTTTCTCCACTCTACGTAGCCCCCTGCGCAGTATGCCTTGCTCGGGGTGAAACGCTTATAAAAAAAAAAAAATCGGAGAGCCGAGTTCGAATTCCAGTTGAATTCCTTTTCTTCACTTACGCATAAATACCATTGAAAAAGTTATTATTCCATCTCTTCTCCCTCCAGCTATCGGTTAAATAGCAGAACACATAGGATTCTATAGACTTGGTTTGTAAACAGCCTACTGCAGAAACTAATTGCAACATCTTCTTCTATGTGCCCTGTCCTTTCAGGACGTAGGCGATCATGACTTTCCACGTTTCCCTATCCCTGGTAACTCTTAGCACGTTTTCTCCTGTTACATCACGCAACCATGCAGCCGTAGCTTCTACTCCAACAGTTTCTTTCCTCGCACTTCCCGACTGTGGAATTATCTTCCAAACGATTGCTTGCCCGACGGCTACAATCTCCAGGAGTTTAAATGTAAGGTCAATAGACACCTCCTAACACACTAACCTGCTCCCATTCTATCAAACACTCTTCCCATCAGCCCTACCCTCATCCTCGCTATCCTTACTCATCTGTCACCTTCCTCCTGACATTCCCTATGTCTAACCACTCCTTTCTCTTTACCTTCCCCTATGTAGCCCCATGCGCAATAGTGGCAGTGGAATACCTTGTTTGGGTGAGATGATTAAAAAAAAAACCAAAAAAAAACCCCGTTCTGTCATCCATATATATTATCCGCTGCTTTCAACTGTCTGACCTGTTAGTATCAGATTCTCTAAGCCCTTCTTTCTCATTGCATATCCCAGGAACTTCAGTAGTCTCTTCCTGATGCTCAGTATAAATTTCCTTTTCGTTCCCATCCTTTCTAAAACCTCATCATTGCTCACATGCTCGATCCATGACATTCGCAGCATCCTTCTGTAGAACCACATTTCATTTGATTTAAGTTTTTCCTTCACCTTTGACGATATTGTCCAGCATTCACTGTCATGTTGAAGAACTGACATCACATAGCAATCCAGAACTCTCCTCTTTGTTTCTAGCGAAATTGTCCTGTTTCTTAATACTCTACTCAGCTTCTGGAATGCATCCTTGTGCTTTTGAATCTCAGGAATATAAATGTATAAAAACTGCTGTGACCACAAAATGAGGGGTCAGTTTATATATATATTGATTGTAATATGGAATTGATCCCCCACTTTATAACCAGTATGCTTCTGTAGAACCACATTTCAGTTGTTTCAAGTTTTTCCTTCATCTTTGATGATATTGTCCAGCATTCACTGCCATATTGAAGAACTGACACCACATAGCAATCCAGTACTCTTTTCTTTGTTTCTAGGGAAATTTTCCTGTGTCTTAATTCCTTACTCAACATCTGGAAGGCTTCCTTTGCCATGCCAATTCGCCTTTGGATCTCTGTGTCGCACTTTCCGTCTTCTGTTATAACACTTCCCAGGTATTTAAATTTTTGTCCCTGCTTGATTCTAGTGTCCCCCACATGTATTATTCTTGCAGTTTATTTGTAGTCTCTTTCTTATCACTTTCTTCGGCTACCTTCTGTAGGGGGTTTTGTAGTTTCTTTTCCGTGTCTGCTATCAGCACTGTATCATCTGCGTACCTTAAGTTGTTCAAATTGTAGCCTCCGATGACAAATCCTACTGCAGGAAAAAATCTTCTGCCTGGTCAGTAATATTTCTTCCGAGACATGATAGCCCGACCGTGTATCACGTATGTCACTTACCTGACTGTATTTTGTACCCCTTACCTGTTAACATTCCCACCCCTAAATTTGGTTTCGATCGCTCAATGTATGGCTATTTTAGAGGGTATTTTAGTTTTTGCTTCGGGTTTGGCTCTAAGTAGGTATAATTGTAGTTCTTAGTCTCAGCCATGATACCATTTACTCAGAGGACTTATTTAGCCTTTAAAATTCAGTTACGACGAAAAAAACTTATTTGATATCGATACCAGGAAATCAAAATTTGACTTACATCCATTCATTTTTCTTTCAGTCTACGGTTTCGCTTTAACTGGAAACAACTATTGCTTTTTAGTCTTTCGTGCCAACGTCCAAAGAGTCTGAGCTCCAGGACCATGGATTAGTTTTAAACCTTTCATTACACCCGAGCAATGCCGGGCTATACTGCTAGTATATATATATTGTTAAATATAACAGACACCGATTGTGTATTATGTTCAATCATGAGCCTTTCTGAACATCGTATACTAGCTTTAATTTCTAGTGAAAATAAAGACTAAATTAAAAATACGATGTTTAGTACGACTCATGATTGAACATAATAAACATTTATTGTCTGTTGTAATCAACACACAACGTGACTGATGTATACACCTACACACACAGATAATCCGAAGTATAAAATAATAATAAAATTGTGCAAATGTTTCAAGTTTTCGTTTACTGTGAATACCATGCAATGAAAATGTGATCCATGACGATGTTCCAGTAAAAATGGAAACCCAAAGAAGAATTATATTTAGCATAAGAAAGAGACAAGATGGTATTTAAAGTATTTAAATCATTCAGACTAATGTTCACATCTTTGTTAACTTTTGTACGACATTTCGACCTTTGTACGCTCCAGCCTTCTTCAGGTGCTAAGAATTTTGAACAGAACCCTACAGTCGAAACGTCGTACAAATGGCAACAAAGATGAAGGCAATAGTCCGAATAATGTAAATACTGTAAGAAAAAGAAATTGAAATTCCTTGAGTACAGAAGGAGGAAAGAGAGCTTAGAAAATGTAATATTCACAGGATATATCGGTAGCAAGAAAAACAGGAAAATAACGCTTAACATATCTAACGAGCTTTTGTGAATGGTTGGCTGAGTACGAATTAAGAAAGCTCTCAAAAAGACAATGTTTATTAAGAGCTACAACGGACAGGAAATTGTAGAGAGCCATTATCTGGCAAGTCATGAATAGATACATCACATAGAACAACAACAACAATTTTAATGTACTCCCGAGTCTTGAAGAAAAAGGTGGGGTAGCATAAGTTGGCTTTTCTTTTTTTCAAAAATGTAATAAGTGTAGTTTTTTTTAAATCTGATTTCAAAAATGTTTTGAAAAAATCTGAATACGTAGAAACATTAGTTTAGAATTTAGTTTTTTCAACGAAGGAATGATATGCTTAATCAATTTTCTTCTGCATTGTTATACTGAATATTTCATTTTTATTAGTGATCCTATATATATATATATATATATATATATATATATATATAAATCTCTATATATAAAAGACAAGAGGTTTGTGTGTGTGTCTGTCTATCTGTCTATCTGTCTGAATGTCTGTATTTCCTTTATACAAATCCACAATTTTTATCCGATTGTCACCAAACTTCACACAAATATTCTTTAGCCTTCAGGACTGGTCATGACATTTAGATAAAAAAAGGTAAGTTTCTTCAATAATTAACAGTTGATTTGAGTTCAGCATATACATTTGCACAGAGATAATGCTATTTTGGATAAATTTGAAGGGGAAAAGCGTCGGGGCTTCCAACGAGAATTTACCGGTAAGTCAACGTTACTGATAGCTTTACGCAAACCATAGCTTCGGAAGATAAATATTAAAAGATAAATTGATAATAATCGGCACTCCAAGGGAAGAAGACGGTTAAACGTTTAGTAGGGAATATCTTGGCAGGCTTATGTATGTTGAGTTGAACAGGAAATGTTAATTATACAACGTGGCGTCACTTAGTGGATTTGCGATAATGGCGAAAGGATTTGAAATTGTGGCGAGAGATTAATGGAATAAGAAGCTGATATTTTGCTCGATGGGTTTAGTCATTACTGCAATCGTGTTTATCAATTTTTCTTCCTATTTACAAGGCCCAGTTATCTATCAATAACAACTGAACAATTCCAACGTCTATCAAATCGTATATGGGCTTTTCACTAAAATATACGAGACGTATAAATATATATTACATATGTATATATTACGGAAATTAACGAAGATTAACGAAACTGGTTATAAACAACCGACAATTTGAAATGATTTGTTTGAACATTATTTTTGATCGATACTCGTATTTAAGTAGATATTCTGTTTATAATCAAACAGTATTATATATTTATTTCTACCGACCTGATTATTTACGATAATCATCATGTTACGGAAATTAACGAAGATTAACGAAACTGGTTATAAACAACCGACAATTTGAAATGATTTGTTTGAACATTATTTTTGATCGATACTCGTATTTAAGTAGATATTCTGTTTATAATCAAACAGTATTATATATTTATTTCTACCGGCCTGATTATTTACGATAATCATCATGTTACGGAAATTAGCAAAGATTAACGAAACTGGTTATAAACAACCGACAATTTGAAATGATTTGTTTGAACATTATTTTTGATCGATACTCGTATTTAAGTAGATATTCTGTTTATAATCAAACAGTATTATATATTTATTTCTACCGACCTGATTATTTACGATAATCATCATGTTACGGAAATTAGCAAAGATTAACGAAACTGGTTATAAACAACCGACAATTTGAAATGATTTGTTTGAACATTATTTTTGATCGATACTCGCATTTAAGTAGATATTCTGTTTATAATCAAACAGTATTATAAATTCATTTCTCCCGGCCTGATTAATTACGATACATTTTTATTACGAAAATGTGTGTCATTCAGCAGGATTCGAACCTGCGACCCCTATCTACATAAGAGAAGCCACCAATTGATTTGGCACGTCTTAGACCTCTTGACCACGAATGACGATCAGTCTATATGTATATGTGTAATTTCTAAAAAAATAATCAATGTTTATTTAATAATCCGATTGATTTATATTACTTTAAATCTCATTATCTGTAAAGACCTATATTCGAGTAGACGCTTAGCTTTTTTAAAACAGTATTTTATTTCGTTTGTCGGCTTGAAGATTCCATTAAGAGCAAATTTTACTTTAATAGGATTATTGAATATTCATGCCGGTCGAAGAAAAAAATACTGTATAAAATAAGCGAAGCGTCTAATCGAATATATGTTTCCACTAACTTCTAACGAAATAATAATAATAATAATAATAATAATAATATAGCCTCTGCCTTCACAATTTTCAAGGTATTTTTGTGGGTAGGGGGTGTTAGCTTCTTTTCAAGTTTTGACTGGTTATATATATATATGTATATATATATTCAAATAAAACTCCGAAAATTACATATGCCGTATGGATATTTCAGTAAAGGAAAAGCCTCACTTCTTCAGCGGCAAAATTCATTTATTATGGAAATACAGTACAGAATTTATGAATTTCTTCATTGTATGGTTTGGTTATTTTCACTATGCTCCAAGTTATATCACGGTCTTTGCCATATTTCAATTTTAATTTTCACACATGGCTAGCCAGTTTGGTGAAATATTTGATTTTAAAACTATCTTTGGTAGAACACAAATATGTTTTACTTTGATCATGTATGTCATTGTACCTCTGCTTTAGAAATAACTCCTTCTCTATTACAAAGTCCATTAAGTGGTCATTGGTTTTTGTCCCGACAGTTACATACCTTGAAAATGATGTTGTTTTATACGGTGTTATTTAGTTCTCTGGCATTTTGTTTTTTTTATGTAATTCTCTAAATGACTAGCACAGCTATAACTTAATTTGAATGAATCCCTATTGAATTTTTTTTAATTCTGAATGTTTTTCAAGAAGTGTTTAAAGATTAATTTTTAGAAAATATTTATCTTATTTTAGGATGTTTAGGATGTGGTTTCCAGCTTTCTCTTTTCCAATCTTTTCACTCTTACGTAGCCCCCTGCACATCAGTGGCATTACCGCCTTGCTCGGAGTGATATGTTGTTTCATTCATCTTTATTCAATATGTTGCATGTTTTTAATCTTTTTTTTTTAAACAGATTTGACTTAATCAGCTCCGGTATCTTCTGTGGGTTGAAGATAAAGCGGGTGAGTAAAGCAAAATAATACAAAGATTGCCATAGAGATTAACATTTAGATGAGAATCTCTTATTTCATGGGTAGAGAAACAAATCTTAACTTATTTATAAATGGAACTTTGTGTGTGTGTGTGTGTGTGTGTGTGTGTGTGTGTGTGTGTGTGTGTGTGTCCGTTACGTACAGACTCCGAAAAGTCTGAACAGATTTTCTTGAAAATTTACACAGTTGTACTATAAACGTCTGCGAGTGTTCTTGGTTTTTGCTTCTATTATTGGTTTCCTTTTGTTTGTTTGCCTCAAAAATGTTGTTATGGCCAGAATTTTGGGGCTAAGGTTTGTGATCTAAAATGTTTTTATGGCAAGATTTGTTTGGCTGAGGTTTGTACTCTAAAATGTTTTTATGGCAAGATTTGTTTGGCTGAGGTTTGTACTCTAAAATGTTTTTATGGCAAGATTTGTTTGGCTGAGGTTTGTACTCTAAAATGTTTTTATGGCAAGATTTGTTTGGCTGAGGTTTGTACTTTAAAATTTTTTTATGGCCAGAATTGTTTCGCAGAGTTTTGTACTCTAAAATGTTTTTATGGCCAGATTTATTTGGCTGAAGTTTGTATTCTAAAGTGTTCCTATGACCAGATTTGTTTGGTTGAAGTTTGTACTCTAAAAATTTTTTATGTCCAGATTTGTTTGGCTAGGTTTGTACTGTAAAATGTTTTATGGCCAGATTTATTTGGCTGAATTTTGTATTCTAAATTGTTCATATGTTCAGATTCTTTTCGCTGAGGTTTGTACTCTAGAATGTTCATATGGCCAGATTTGTTTGGCTGATGTTTGTACTTTAAAATGTTCTTATGCCCAGATTTTTTTATCTGAAGTTTGTACTCTGAAATGTTCATATGGCCAGATTTGTTTGGTTGAGGTTTGTATTCTAAATTGTTCCTATGGCCAGATATGTTTGGTTTAGGTTTGTACTCTAAAACGTTTTTATGGCCAGATTTATTTGGCTGAAGTTTGTATTCTAAAATGTTCATATGTCCAGATTCGTTTGGCTGAGGTTTATACTTTAAAATGTTCATATGGCCAGATTTGTTTGGCTAATGTTTGTACTCTAAAATGTTCTTATGCCCAGATTTTTTTTTGCTCATGTTTGTATTCTAAAATGTTTTTATGGCCAGATTTATTTGGCTGAGGTTTTTATTCTAAAATGTTCATATGGCCAGATTTGTTGGGCTAAGGTTTGTACTCTGAAATGTTTATATGTCTAGATATGTTAATCCATTTTTATAATCATTTTTGTATTCATCAAATATTGTTCTGTTTGATGGATTTTTGTATAGATTGTTCTCGATTACTTTATGGATATGTTTGATAATATTTATATAGGGCATATGTGAAAAATATATTTATATAGAGCATATGTGAAAAATATATTTATATAGAGCATATGTGAAAAATATATTTATATAGGGCATATGTGAAAAATATATTTATATAGAGCATATGTGAAAAATATATTTATATAGAGCATATGTGAAAAATATATTTATATAGGGCATATGTGAAAAATATATTTATATAAGGCATATGTGAAAAATATATTTATATAGAGCATATGTGAAAAATATAATTTTCTGAATAATAATTTTTACAATAATTTCATTCACTTGTGAATAAGTCCTGAAAGTTTCATTAAGATTCGACAAATATTTGATTTTTAATTATTTTTTAACAATAAATGTGCTTTTTATATGCTAAGAAGACACTAAAATTTCCTATAATATCTTTGTTCCTCTTGGGCACCTCAGCGTGGTGTAATGGTTAACAAGCTTATCTTGCTAGAACAAGTTACAACTGAGTAGTGAGTTCGATCCTCACTGGGTGTCCCATAATTTCGGCCTTGTGTCACATTTAAGCGGCGCTTAGAAAATCACCTATCTTGGTTCCTCTTGGGCACCTCAGGGTGGTGTAATTATTAACAAGCTTGTCTTGCTAGAACCAGTTACAACTGAGTAGTGAGTTCGATCCTCACTGGGTGTCCCAAACTTTCGGCCTTGTGCTACATTTAAGCGGCGCTTAGAAAATCAAAAATCTTTGTTCCACCACTGCAGACCAAAAATGGAGAAAAAATCAATGACTTATTACAAAAATTTCGAACGTTCTAAAAAGGATTCTTTTTCTTTTATGTTCCATGTCCCTTCAAAACGTAGAGGGTCATGGCTCTCCACATCCACCCATCCCTTGCAGCCCTTAACACCTTTTCTCTTAGTATTTCTTCCAAAACATACTCTTCTGTCCACTTGCTTAAGCCTATCAAGTATGTTATGTCTTGCTTTCCCCTGTCTCTCTTTCCTCTACCTGTCCTGTGAGTATCAGATTCTCCAAGCCCTATTTCCTCATTACATGTCCCAGAAACTTTATCTGTCTCTTCTTGATGTTAGGTATGAGTTTCCTTTTCGTTTCCATCTCTCCAAAACCCGGTCGTTGCTCACATTTTCGGTTCATCGTATCCTCAGCATCCTTCTGTAGAACCCCATTACGGTTGCTCCAAGTCATGCTTTTATGTTTGATGAGCGTGTCCACCAATCGATGTCATATAGGAAAGCGAAAAGGGTTTTAAAAATATATTTCAATTATCAAACAATACTTTGGCTATTCCTCTTAATAAGAAATAATTTTAAAGATAAAACTCAAGTTTTAGCCATTTTTTATATATATAGCTATGCTTTTTTAGCAAATTATTGGATGTATCTCTATGTACCCCCCTCCCTCTCTCTCTCTCTCTCTCTCTCTCTCTCTCTCTGTCTTTATATATATAGCGGCGGTAACATCTGAGCTTAGAATTTTTCCTCATTCCCTGTTTATAAGAGGGTCAAAGAATGCATGCCTTAAAATGACATGTTGAAAATGGCTATTTCCCCATTAAGTTTTATCAGATTACATATATATATATATATATATATATATATATATATATATATATATATATATATCCTTTACCTAAAATAACGTCTGAGCTTAGAATTTTCTTCATTCTCTTTTTAGGAGGGTTCGAACAATGTTTGACTTAAAACGACATGTTGAAAATGGCTATTTCTCCAGTAAGTTGTATCTGAATATATATATATATATATATATATATATATATATATATATATATATATCCTTTACTCCTTTACCTAAAATAACGTCTGGGCTTAGAATTTTCTTCATTCTCTGTTTAAAAGAGTTGGAAGAATGCTTGCCTTAAAATGACATGTTGAAAATGGATATTTTCTCACTAAGCTTTATCTGAATTTACCGATAAATAAAGTTATATATATATATATATATATATATATATATATATATATATATATATAAAAGAGATAGTAACTATACTCGTGTCCAAAAAACCTACCATGGATCTACGAAGAATGGAAAAAATGGTTTAAAACAAGAAAGACCTAAACACATGAACATCAATTTGGGCTTAGAATTTTTCCTCATTCTCTGTTTATAAAGGGTCGAAGAATGCTTGCCTTAAAGTGACACGATGAAAGTGGCTATTCCCCCACTAAGTTTTATCTGAATTTATATATATATATGTCCATTTGTTGGTGAATATCATTTTCTGTAGACATTAGTCAAATATCTTTCTCAACCATTTCTTTGTTCTGGTCTCAATTTATGCTGTTGAACAAAACATCAACTCCCCGCCCGTTCACCTTTACAAGTGTCAGTCAATGTAGATTTGTGCTGAAACAGAATTATCTTTGCTATCAAGAGTCACTTGACTTCTAATGAAGTTCGTTTCTGTCTTGCCAACTTCACGCTGATTTTTCCAACTCTTCATCTTGTCCATCTCTGTAAAATAGTTTTGCTTATCGCCATGTCACGCAAAACAGTCACATGTTTTATTTCCTTATTTTTCTTTTTTTTTCTTTTTTTTTTCTCTTGTTTGTTTATTTTTGCAATCTCCAAAATTTTTTTTTCAACTTGCGTCATTTGTGGGACACTTAACAACATACGTTATGGACAGGATGGGAAAAAGAGTCTACGTCAAGCGTTTGTAGCAGACGAGAAGAAAGAAAAAACATGAATAAGTGAGAAGAGAATGTGTTAGATACAAAGATGGTTTTTTAATCATGGATAATATTAGCAAGGACATGGACAGATAGAAATAGATAAATGCAACAAAATGATTAGCCAAAAAAAAATAGATGGAAATAAATAGATGCAAAGGAATAAGAAAATTAACTTGACAATATGGAGACGGTTAGGTATTGATATAAATAAAAAAGTAGTGGTTATATATATATATATATAGTCATACCCAGACAGATCTGTTTCGCCGTATCACAGCTCATCAGAACGGTTAAACGATTGCTTTTAACCCAGGATTGAAACCCGACCGAAGTGGCGTCAGTCGGAGGTTCTATCTCTGGGATATATATATATATATATATATATATATATATATATATATATATATATATATATATATATATATATATATATATATATATGGAAGTGAAGAGATCCGACAGTTTTACAATTCCGAGTTCCGCGGCATTTAATTTATATATATATATATATATATATATATATATATATGTGTGTGTGTGTGTCTGTGTCTGTGTGTGTGTGTGTGTGTGTGTGTCTGTGTGTGTGTGTGTGTGTGTGTGGAAGAATGTTAGGCTTTGAAAAAACAGTAGCTACTCTATCGTCTGCGCATCGTTCATTCAGTAATGAATTAGAACACTCTCACTATTGGCGTATGAATACATGGTATATCACATGCTAAATGTTTGCCTCCTTCTACAGAGCGCCCATAGCTCAGAGGTAGAATCGCCGACTAACGCCAGTTCGGTCGGGTTTCAATCCTAGGTAAAAAGCAATCGGATGTCAAACCGTACTGATGAGCTGTAATACAGCGAAAAAGATCTGTCTGGGGATGACTATATATATATATATATAACATTTTAACAAGCGATTAGAGCAAAAAACTGTTAATATAGTACAATGGGTTATATTTAGCCAATTCAACTCTGACATGATTTGACCTATTCTAGTTTGAATAGTTAAATGCGTACGTACACGGTAGGGTGATCATGTCTCTTTCAGACATGACTGACGAGGCAGGATATTTTCCCATAGTAGATAGCCATTTCTTTTTTCGGTAGACTATTTGCCAACCGTGGTGACAGAAACGACTCCGTCCTGCTATTCGATTCTTTTATCCAGATCAGTCATTTAAGTGCCAAACGTAATACTTGTTTGGGCGATCATGTCTCTTTCGAGACATGACTGAGTAGGCATGATGTTTTCCCGCAGTAGGTTGCCGTTACTTTCTGCCATAGGTCGGTTGCTAACCAAAGCTATAGAACCCAATCTGTCCTGCTATTTAATCCATAGCTGCAGAGAGAAGAGATTGATTCATACCTACTCTCTCATTCTGAGCTTATATATATTATACTACAGCGCATATATCCATAGATAAAAAATTTTTAAAGAAATTTCTTTTAGATACCCTATATTTTGCCCTGGGGCAACATCTTTAAATAATCTGTATCTATAAAAAGGTCGAGGGTGAACGCTGTGTAAGTATTTGTTTGTTTGATAGATTCGACTTAGCGTCTGCATTTTGCGGTCTAGCTCGACAGGAGTTGCGCTCAGATGTAGATCAAAATTTTAGAACACTAACGACACCTTGACATTTTTCAGAAAGCCAAGATTAGGGGTAGACAAATATATATTACCACCCCACAAAGTCAGGGATCAGTTTATGTATTGATTATAAAATAGAATCGATCCCCCCACTTTATATTAATTATATCTATATATGTTGCCCCCCCCTCCCACTCTAATCCAATAGAGACATTCTACATTGTTATCTATATCTATAAAAGCGACGAGGGTGAACGTTGTGATATTTTTTTGTATGTAAATTCATCATATGTTTTTTATTCTTATTATTCCTTAAACTACCCGAGTGAAACCGGGCTAAACTGATAGTGCATATCTATAAAAGCGACGAGGGTGGACGTTGTGCAAGTATTTGCTATGTAAATTCATCATATGCTTTTTATTCTTATTATTCCTTAATCTACCCGAGTGAAACCGGGTTAAACTGCTAGTATATATATATATATATATATATATATATATATAAAAGTGACGAGGGTGGACGTGGTTAAGTATTTGCTATGTAAATTGATCATATGTTTTTATTCTTATTATTCCTTAAACTACCCGAGTGAAACCGGATTAAACTTCTAGTTATTTATAAACACAATCTGTCCTGCTATTTAATCCGTAGCTGAAGAGAGAATATATGGATTAATACCTTTCCCAAGCTTATTTGCGCGTAAGTGAATGCAAGGATGTCGACTGGAATTTCTCATTCCAAGCTGATATCAAATATACTACAGTGCACATTAAATACGGGTTACAAAATTCAGTTCTCCATAATGTCCATCAAAGGACGAAATAAGTCGGCCAAAGAAAAACTTCATTTTTATCTTTAAGTTATTGTCTTTATTAATTTTTATCTTTTCATATATATATATATATATATATATATGGCAACGTCTTAGTGTTGTATATCAATAAACAACAAACACGTCTGTATATAAAAATATATCAAGTGATATTTTTATTAATGAACGATGGACCGTGTAGCCTAGGGAACAGAGAGCGCTTCTAAGGGTTGACGGGGGGGGGGGTCGTCTGTTGCTCCTCTGGTCTGGTCTAGCTCTCTCGTCTGCCTCTGTCTCTCTGCTCTGTCTTGAAATCCGTGCGTCGAGGTCTTTTATAATCTCCAAACCGGTACTTCCGGATTTTGCCTCGCCCACGCACGCCCACGTAATTCTCAGAGACACCTGTTCTGTTTGCCTCTTGTAGCCATTTCCGCTACTGCCGGAAATAAGGTCAAACAAACATCCGTTCCTTTCAACGACCGGAAACGCCCCCGCTTGCTCAGCTTCCTCGGGTGGGGCGGGATTGTTATATTACATTAGACCGCTCGACCACGAATGGCCTCCAGTCTAAACGAGGTTTTAATCAAGAGCATATATGGTTGTTACGATGAATCGAAAATTGTGTTATATAGGCTTGATTAAAATCTCGTTTAGACTGGAGGCCATTCGTGGTCGAGCGGTCTAAGACGTTGCCAGATCAAATGGTAGCTTCCCCTATGTGGATAGGGGTCGCAGGTTAGAATCCTGCCGAATGGCACACATTTTAGTAATAAAAAAATTATCGTAAACAATCAGGCCAGTAGATATAAATGTATAATACTGTTTAATTAAAAAACAGAATATCTACTTAAATATGAGTATCGATAAAAAATAGTGTTCAAAAATCATTTCAAATTGTTGGTTGTTTATAACCAAGTTTCGTTAATTTCAGTCACATGTTTACATATATAGACAAAATACAAAGGAGGATCTGTAACGTGGTTGATACTGACTTGGCAGACCGGCTGCAACCACTCTCTCACCGGCGTGATGTGGCTTCCCTGTGCCTCTTCTACAAGTACTTTCATGGCTTCTGCTCCGATGAGCTTAGATCACTGGTGCCGCCTAAGCACGAATTTTCACGAGATACTAGATTAGCAACTAGGCCCCATCCTTTTACAGTCAAACAGATAAGATGTGACCGTAAATTCTACTCCAACAGCTTCTTTTCTCGCGCTTCCCGCCTGTGGAACTCCCTTCCACAAGTCTGCTTTCCCGACAGTTACAATCTCCAGGTGTTTAAATGTAGGGTCAATAGACACCTCCTATCACCCTAACTCCCAATTATTCTCAGAACACTCTCATCTACCGAACCCTCATTCTCGGTATCCTTACCCGCCTGTCACCCACCCTCTGACATTTCCTATATTTAACCATTCTCGGTATCCCTACCCGCCTATCACCCACCCTCTGACATTTCCTATATTTAATCATCCTTTCTCCACTCTACGTAGCCCCCTGCGCAGTAGTGGCAGTGACATGCCTTGCTCGGGGTGAAACGCTTATAAAAAAAAAAAATATATGTATATATTTGAAGTTGCCCTGGCTTGGTAGAAAATATCAGTTAATAGTTGACAAAATATTGACGTGTTTTTCATCGTGTTATTATTATTATTATTTTTAAGTTGCGCACCGTTTTTCAGACTGTTTTCCTTCCTTTAGTAAAAATCGGTTGTCCTATTTTCGTAAAAAGTTCAGTAGTTTATCAGTTCAAGTGCCGATGCGATGTGGTATGCATAGGACATACCAATTTCAGTTTGGAAGCATAAGTAGCGCAGGACGTTCCCGTCTATTTGCGTTCGAGTAGTCTAAGCCGTTCTATAAGAACGACTCAAGCCGTCCATGACTCTACTATTGATCAACATCTTGCTCGACAATTCTGACCGTGCCAACCGGTAATAAGACACATGTTTCTCTATTCTGCCAAATGCTAGATCATCATATCATCTACGTGTTCTTGAGGTTGTGTACTTAAAAATACACCGGCCCAGTTTGTGCAGACAAAACGAACACTTCATTCGCACGTTACGTTTATTATAGGGTTTGTGAGTCCCCTTATTTTCTTTTTTATTTCTCTTGTAGAACTTATGTTTAAACCCCCTTAAATTTTAATTATTTTGTTTATTATTTTTTTATTAAAATTTGTTTTTAATCGAGTTCCACCTTCCCTTCTATAACGTCAAACTAATGTGTCCTGATAATTATTTAAAATTTGGCCAACGTTCATTTTTAATGAGTTGGCCGAAAAGGTCCTAAAGTGTTAGTTATATTATGATGCCTACTCTGTTTAAATGAATTTGTTCTGTAATGGGTACAAATCTCTCTCTCTCTCTATATATATATATATATATATATATATAAACTTTTCCGTTACAACCAATAGTGTGCAGAGCAGCGTTTTTGCTGTTTCCGTAACAAATAGTTTTTTTTTTTATGGGGCAGTGTTGTTAGCCCTGCTCCTAACCCCCAAACCTGGAGGAAGGTGATTTTCTAAGCGTAGGTTACACGTGACACAGGGCCGGAAGTGAGGATCGAACTCACTACTCAGTTATAATGATTCTAGCAAGTCGAGCTATATATATATATATATATATATATATATATATATATATATATATATTAATCGCATCACCCCGAGCAGGGCGGTAACGCCACTGATGTGCAGGGGTCTACATAGAAGTGAAAAAGATTGGAAAAGAGAAAAGCGAGCGGAAACTCCATCCTAAACAGGAAACAAGGGATGTGCCTCTTCACCTGTTCAATAGACGTGGGTGGAGTGTGAACCGGGCGATAGTTTAGTCTATCTACTCCAATGTTTAGTCTATCTACTTCAATGTTTAGTCTATATATATATATATATATATATATATATATATATTGCTTGCATTTATATAAAAAAAATAATAATAATGTCTAAAAAGGTTGTAGGAAGGGATTCTATTGAGTCCTACGTGTTGTTACAAAAAAGTTTTAATTCAGGAAATAGTCGGAAAAATAAGAAAATTAGAAATTGAACGTTCTGAAAGATTGTAGACAATTCCAGTAGAGTCGAGAGAATTCGAAAGATTCTAGAAATATGCAACTTATGTGTTAGCCACTATAAAAATAGGTTTTAGGCACGGTGCAGTTAGTTCATAGCAGGATGGGTTGACCTCATTAGCTCCGGTTTTAATTCAGTGATGTATATCCAGCCGAAAGAATCTCTAAGTCAACGACAAAAACTAAAACTGGAAACAGTTGATAAAAAATGTGCTGACTTCATCAGCTCCGGTTTCGATTCAAGGATTTATATCCAGCCGAGAGAATCTCACAGAAAAGTCCGAACAAGTAAAACCTGAAAAAGAACATCATGGAACTATCTGGGTAAATACATATTTTTGCCTCTTTCCTTGACTAAGCCAATAACTAATCTTTATATACGTATTTAAGGATTTCCAAAAAAAGTATAGCACTTAACTTCCTAACCAACTTAACTGGGTAAAGATGTTTGACACCTTCCCTCCCCTTCTCTTCCTCGTAACACTTCGCCTGCCAATAATAAACTGTGCGTTTTCTATTTGAATGCAAAAACTGTATATTTGTAAATATTTTTATCTAATGTTTTGTGAATTAAATAGTTGTCTATATTTGATATAGTTGTCTATATTTTGAGCTGTCATTTTTTTCTTTTGTTACTATTAACACGTAACAATATATATATATATATATATATATATATATATATATATATATATATATATATATTCATGTAAAATCTTCGGTACAATAAAGACGGATCCTGATGATGGATTGCCTGAAATAGACCTAACCATCCGATTTACCATGAAATAACGTGTCTGCCTTAATTTTGGCTTTTATATATATATATATATATATATATATATATATATATATATATATATATACTAGCAGTATAGCCCGGCGTTGCTCGGGTGTAAAGCTTTAAAACTAATCCATGGTCCTGGAGCTAAAACTCAGCCTAAAGAATATTTGTGACGTTTGGTGAGAATCAGATAAAAATTGTGGATTTGTATAAAGGACATACAGACAGATAAACAGACACACACAAACATCTTGCCTTTTATATATATATATATATATATATATATATATATATATATATATTATCGGTTTTCTGCACTATTGTAAGAACTGCAACCTTGTAACTTATGTCTTTTTCTATGAGTGTATCAAATTTGATTAAAATCGGACCACTCCTTCTATAACCCGATTTTTTTGATTATCGACTTTCGATATTTA